>CM022091.1:13743002-13994072 GCA_011114355.1 Carex littledalei | reverse complement strand
CGTTTTTGCTCTCTCAAAATACTTCTTTCTTCTATATATTAATGAGTAGGTTTCCAATACCTCATATATTTCATACTTCATCATACCTCATATTTTATATCTTTGTTTTCAAAGTCAAAACTATTGATCCGAACTGCTCAACATATTCATACTAAAATATGATTGGGGATGCAATTTTAGAAATTTTGGAATTTTTTTACTATTATTTAAGATAGGTACAAAATCACTGTTTCTGGACCATTCAAAAATAGTGATTACCTATCTAACAAAATAGTAAAAAAATTTAAGATATTATAAAATTTGGTCTCCAAGCATATTTTAATACGGATATCATGTTAAGCGGTTCGAATCGACAGTTTGGACTTTAAAAACAAAGATATAAAATGTGAGGCATGATAAGGTATTGAAACCCTCCTCTGTATTTATTGTGATCCTAATATGATTAATAATACGTTGACATTATCGGCACTGTCATTTTGAGTAAGAGTGTAAAAGTATCAATATTTATTTTTAAATTTACAGTTTGCTATGCGTGTATTTAATTTATTTTTTTTATGTCATTAAAAAAATCAGATTGCAACGTAGACATGTTATTAGAGAACTAAAAAAAGAATTCTCTTTTGAAATAATTAACAGGTTTTGTAAGTATAAATTCGTCTGTCAAGTTCACCACCGTGTAAATTCGTCTCATGTTCGGATGATAGGGTTCGAAAACTAGCGACTCTTTTGAGCCATGATTGAAAAAGTAATATTTGATAGTACGAAATCTAATTTTGAGTAATATTTGATAATATAATAACATTAAAGATAAAGAAGGACTTCTATGGATATTTTCATAAAATCAATTGAGAGTTCTTTTATCTTATTTTTTATCGTCCTATACAATAGCACTAACAACAAGAAGTCAGGAATATTATTAACAAACGACTATGTTATTTTAATAAATGAAAAGGCCAATAAGACGAGTTTGAGACATCGATTTTCTATTTTCGAACTTCCTATTTGTCTATCTTCAATAAGACGACTTCTTGTCATCAGATGATCCGGTTCATCAGGCTCATCCTAAAATTGAGATCCCTGTGATGGACACAAATATGGACGTAAAATTCGAGTTCTCCACATTTTTATTAAAAGGCATATATTTAATTTAATTGAAAATAAATAAGCCATGCCATGCAAACATATCTAACTATAGTTCTAGATCTGCTGTCATTATTGAAAGAGAGCTGACTGATCAAAATCAAACTATTTTAATTAGATAGTAAATTCTGGCCTCACCACCCTAAGAGATCAAAGTTAGATCTCAACTGTTTGATTTTGATCAGACAATCCCAATGAGCCTCATGTGTATTCGTAATGGGCCTTTTCCACAACAAGCAACGGTCTGATTCGGGATAAATTCTGATAATTACACAGTTTGAAATCAATAAATTGGCTATATTTTTCTCATCTTGTACCTAAATGAGTGTCATCTGTCTCGGGATTTAATGGCCCGGATATGCCTTTTACGAGCAATAAAAAGGAAAAACTTGACCAACTCCTCCTTAACCATGAAAAGAACTGAAGCAGCAAATACACTTTGCACTATTTTGGTTCCCATTCCTTTGTAAAACCCATGCAATCCTTCAAATCGTATCATCTTCATTATTGCATCAATTGTTCCTGGGTTCAAAATAAAAATCGTCATGTAATTTCCTTATAAATAAAAGAATGCTCATTGAACATGCCAAAATATTAAATTTATAACCATAGAGAACCCCAGAGTCACTACAAGGTATCCCTCATCCCCCTTGGCAAAAGAGAAATAAAATCCATAGATAAAGTTTTGCAATCATAGCACAAAAAAGACTTCTTAACTGAAATTATAGCAACTGGGGCAGCAATGTGTGAATTTAGGCTAGCAACATTGAAATATTATATGGGACAATAAAGTCCTACAGATCCTTTATGTCTATTGGGCTCAATTAAATTAGTATTAAAGATCCACCATTTCTATTTGAATTTGATGAAACTTGAGTTTTTCTTCTTTTAATTTAGTTATAGAAAAAAGCATTTTTCATTGCTGAGCTTAACAAAAAGGACGAGTGACAGTGGCAATTCAAAATTCAATTTTCTGTTTTGGATTGGGATTCTCTTTCTTTCCTTCTTTTTTGGGTGTCTGGGGGAGGGAAGGTGTTGCCAGTGCATATAAGATTTTACCTGAAACCAAGAATCCTGATTAAGCATTACATCAAGCAATTTAAATAGTTACCGGTATATCTGGACATGACATCTCTTCCAATCTCTTGTTTTGCTTGCAAGCGAGACTGCATTTTTCAGTTTTTAATCAATAAAAAGTCAGAATGGGGAGGACCGCAACTCGGAAGAATTTAGTACAGTCAAGTGTTATAGCAAATCATATGTACCTTCACAACTAACAGTGGGTAGGTTGCAACTGTTGCTGACAATTTTGCCAATGCCCCTAGCAAGAATACCTGCATAATCATAAAGCACAAGCTAGCTATACAAATCCAGCAGAGAATGAAAGAACACTTTTATACTCAAATTACTCAACCCCCCCACCCCCAAATTTTTTTTTCCAAGTAGCTATCTATGCATTATTACAACCTCACCAATACAATACAACACTTGATACTGATCAGGGTTTTCTTTGCCATAAACTCAGTGTCAATTTCAAACATAGATAGCCTCTGTTGCCTTTAGGATGAAGTTTGGAATGTATGCCTGAGACTTACTCAAGTTCCAGTCCCTTCAAACAGCACCACACACACAACAATAAATGTGAGGCAATGAATGTTCCGTAAATTCATCATAGTCTACTTCAAAAAATTATTCAGAATAAAGTACCAGTGCCAATGGAACCAGATTTACCTGACCCTTTCATATTTGATAAGACAGATACAGGTAAGGCGTTCTTTCCACTAGCTCACTCTGGAAAGGTACAAATAATAAAATCTTCTGTTTTGATAAGGGTACAGGTAAGACCTATTCTGTACACAGTAACTGATAGGGCAATTGCTGAAAATAAAATTATGTAGAGAATTTTATTAATCTTATATTTAGTTGTGCAATCAGGTTCGTCTTGATGGCTACATTAATTTGCACATCACTTAATGTAATACTGTTTAATTGGTAATAATGATAGTTGATTTTAAATGATAAGACAAGAAAATGCACCAACTTTTTCTTATATTTTGTGTTGTTACGTACATGCTAAAGTTTATCAGTATGTTTTCCAACTAGATTATACAGACTAATAATTTTATTCAATAATTACCGTTAAATCATGTTGATCAGTAGTCTTAATGGGTAAATTGAGGTACAAGTCAGATCTTAACAGGTACTGGTAAAGTCAATTCTTAACAAGGGTAGGGTATAGTTAAGAAAATTCTTAATGGGTATATGTACGTACCAAAACACCTTTACACAACCCACATCTTGCCCATTGACAACCTAGGGTAGATCTTCTGAACTAAAACTGACAGCAATCAGTACACATTAAATGCTGAATGTCCTTTCACAAGTATAGAATAAATACCTCCAAGGCAGATAGCTTCTTGTCATTGGGCTGTGTCTTGATAGAAGGGCGCTTTGACTGAAGTTGTTTCACTGATGTCTCATAAATCATAAATTGTATTGATGGATTGCATACCTCCAGAAATCCATAATGCATAATAAATTATACATTAGCCAATTTAATTTGAATCAATAAACTAGCAACTCTTAACTAAATTATACATATGGGTTACCATGACAAGTGTTGGGATGATCCCTTTCCAGAATCCTCTTATGCCAGCCTCATTGTAAACCTCACTGGCCTGATGATAGCAACTTACAATGAGAAACCAGATAGGGCCTTTTTTTTTTCTTTTCATTTTATTGTTTGGTTGAGAAAACAAAAAGGGCACTAACAGCAAGAAAGGTTCCATAAGGACGAGGTTTCTGGGAGGCAAGCTCAGCTAGCTTGGCCTTTATCTCTGATTCTGAAAGGTTGGCAGTAGACATTTCTCTGCGAGCACTCTCCATTCTTGCTTCCATAATTTTCTTTTCAGCTTGAGTGTGTGTCTATCGACAAAAAAAGAGTGCATCAATCTAAGCTAACAAAATGTCTACAGCATTCACAAACAATACACAATTATGTCAGATTTAATTTATAAATGCAATACAAGGCAGCACAGTATCATTTTGGTATGTATGGATTGAATAGTCTATGTAGAGCTTTAACCATTTATGCAAATGATACCAGATAACTTGCTGGTTGGTGACTTGGGTTGTTACATTATCAGGCCCCTGAAACAATTTACATTAACCTACCTGAGAAAATTCAGAATGTTGGTTCTGTAAAAATCTAAAAATTGGCTGGACGACATTGGACTGATGACATGCAAAATAGGTAAGAGTGATTTTCATTACATGACTGATGGAAGTATGCAACATATATATCAGGATACCTGCATTCGTGTCACAAGCACCCATATTGGAATAGTGAGCAGCACATTCAGCGACCTGCAAAAAAATCATGAGAAGTGGAAAGACGGGACGAAAAAAAAATAATGCGGTATTGCAATGATAGCCCACTCCAACAGCGGCTGATATGATGGAATAAATTGGTAGAACTGATCTGATTCGGTACTTAGTATTATGCCAAAAAATCTAAGCTACTATGGTTGCTGAGTTGATTTTCATTTTGTTCAATGATTCAGTGCTTAGTATTATGTCAAAATATTAAGCTGCTATGGCTGCTGATTTCATTATGTTCAAAACCATCACTTGTCATTAAGAAGTTGAGCAAAAGCCTAAGCTTATTCTATTAAGGTTAGTTCTAGCGTACATCAAATTTTTATGTTACATCCTTCACTATCTTGAAAAATACTACTCAAATTAGAAAATAAAAACTTGTACACATGTTCTTAATTATTTTTTCATTATTTAAATAGCATGTGTTTCAAATCCAACTTGAAAGTCGTTTAGCCTTTCACCAAACAATTTCAAATCATTAACCGTGACTTTTTGATGGATGACCAATCAAATTCCAAATTGACTCAAATTTGGTACGCACTCTATCAAAATGATGGATAATACAGTTGCAATTTACATTTTTTAGGTTTGAATAGTATTTTAAGTAATGTTGGCAATATATCTTGCAGTCAGATAGCTCGCCCAGTTGCTCCACATAACAATGATTTCAAACATCTCAGTCCATAATTTCAATGAAAAAGGACGATCATGTCAATGCAAAAGAGTAATGTTTGTACTGTCTTTCAATCAGAACATCACTTGCTCCACATAACAATGATCTCGATAATTTCGGCCCATAATTTGAATGAAGCATGTTGTAGACTTTACCTTTCTATATAGTTTTTCCTTAATAAGAAAAATATTGATAACCCTTCATGTTTTCTTGCGTGAAGGGTACCATATAAAACGGTAATAACTAATAACTATACAAGCACAAGATTTGAAAGAAAAGAAGGGTCCTATATGCTAGTAAAGTCACAATACAACTGAAATTCACTAGAGGGACTATGATAGTGCAAGCCCTGACAAGGGGGAGGGAGAAAGGAAGAGAGAGAGAGAGAATCACCCAGCAATTGCAGCAACAACAAGCCAAGAAAGCATCCCAACAGTACCATCACCACGGCCTTCATTTTTGCGGGCAATTGCCCTGGCCTCAGCCTTGTTCTTGAACAATTGGTAAAAGTAATAATACACACCCTAGAGATAGCATCAAGCCATACATCAATAACTACCTACTCAAAGATGCTACCCAACTGATAAAGCTTACCAATATTAATTATCAGATGCTACAAGATACCAAAATATGAACTGCTACATGCAAACCTGTGAAGCAGCAGTACCGAGAAGAGAGGGCTTAAGACCACTGTAAAGCCCACCCAATCCTTCAGCTTGAAAGAGCTGCAATAAGTTTACACAATTTTACACAACTAGAACATTTACCAACATGGATGCAAATGTGGCGTGGCCGTATGAGTGGAGATAAAGATGAAACCTGTACAAGTTGAACCAAGGTATTGCCACCAGTGCCTCTATTAGAAGATGAAGAGGGTTGATTTGTTTTACTCTTAGTCTTGGCAGTCCTCTCAGTCTGCTGCCGTGTGTTAACCTGCATGCCCAATTTCAATTTCTCATCATCTAATCCGGAAAGGTACTAGCAATTTCTGCTCAATACAAAACATTGGAATAGATGCAAAAGGTAAAAGAGAGATAAAATTACAGTCTGAAGAGGATAGGTGATGATCTGAGCGATGATACCGCCTCCTGCCCCTGCTAACCCATTTAGCACTGCATTTGACATCTTATTTTCTTAATTCTTCCCCAGCCTCTAATTCACCACTCCCCTCCTTAAATTATAGTCTCCCCGTTCCTTAATAGTGAGTAGAGTAGAGAGGATTACCAAAGGATGGTTCGACTAACTCCCATCTCCAAAGCTTATTGTGCTTCCCAGTGTTTGGGAATTGGGAATTGGGAATGGAGAATTGAATCGGTCGTGGCCGGTTTGAAACTTGAAAGTGAAGACTCCACGCGTTCTCTGAAGTTCGTATCCTCCGGATACCAGACCATTCCTAAGAAACTTAAACCGTTCAACGTAATAAGATTCGCAATACGCGATCTTGATATGAACGAACGGCTTTAGATTAAGGAAGTACTACTTACTGCAAGCCAAGTCTTGCATCGGCATCCTCGGAGTTGAAAAACTGTCCCCAATTGAGGAAAATGAACGAATCTGAAAATAATAAGAGAGATATTCCATAACAAAATTCGTATAGCATAGTCATAGTAATAAAGTTATAAACATTTATTTTCAGTGCTAATTTAATATTATTTTACTGCTAATGTAAAGATAATTCTTATTATTTTTAGTGCTAACAATATTGTATGGATGTATTCTTAATTTTTAGAATATCAAAAGCTATATAGAATTAGCACCGACATTTTTATTAATATCCAAAGTTTAATACAAATTATTAATTATGCCCAGAATCGGACCCATTATCGAAAAATACCCAAGCCGGCCAGAAAATGGCCGGCTTAGGTCCCTCCCTAAGCCGGCCATTTTCTGGCTGGCTTGGTATCTTTTTTTTTATATATATAGAGAGAGACACTATGAAGATCAAAATATTGAAATCTAACTCTGAAATTTGAAATTTTTGTTTAAATTATTTGTTATATTACTTCTTTTGATGTATAATTAGCATATTTATACTAAAATATGATAGATTAATTGAAATTATGTTGAATAACATAAATTATGTTAAATTACGTTAAATTACATTAAATTAAGTTAAAATATGGTAAATTACGCTAAAATACGGTATGAATAGGGACGATATCTTCACTGAAAAGGGGAAAAACGACGATGAAACTTCAAACGGTCATAAAACGGCGCTCGAGTGTCCGATTTCAGCAAATGACCACTTTTCAGAAAGCTTGCAAAATACGCATGCGTCCGTGCCCGCGATGCCAGATTCCGAAATTCAGAATCACCAAAAAACTAAGGGAAGAGCCTCAAAACTTGAGTTGAAGTTTTCGATTAAAATTTTCGTTTCTATTATTCAATCCAAAAAGCTCAGTAAATTAGTTACATAATGAACTTGTAGAATACCAATTTTTACTATTTTCGGAATTTTTTACTATTTTTTATGATTCATGAAAGATGAGCAAATCAGTCTACTATAGCGTAATTTTGTGTAGTTTAGCGTAATTTACCGTATTTCAGCATAATTAGCGAAGTTATTGTAATTTACGTAATTTAGTATAATTGAACATAATTTATTGTAATATAGTGTAATTCAATATAATTTCAAGTTATTAGCGTATAGTATAAAATCAAAAAAGAAGAGAGGGGATCAAGTTACAACAAAGTTACAACAACCATTTTTTTCATTTTCAAAGTCCAAATCATCGATCCAAACCGTTCAACATGATTATCTAAATAAAATGTGCTTGCAGATCAAATTTTACATGAACTTACTAATTAAGATGGGTACAAATTCAATGGTCGAATAGACTAGTAAAATACTAATAAATAGTAAAAAATTCAAAAAAAAATGTAAAATTTGATCTGCAAGCACAATTTATTGTGGAGATCATGTTGAACGGTTTGGATCGACGATTTGGACTTTGAAAATAAAAAAAATGATTGTTGTAACTTGATCCCTCCTCAAAGAAGTAATATAACAAATAATTTAAACAAAAATTTCAAATTTTCAGAGTTAAATTTCAATATTTTGATCTTCATAGTGTCTCTCTCTACCAAAACTAAAAAAAAAAAAAAAGTACCAAGCCGGCCAGAAAATGGCCGGCTTGGGTATTTTTCGATAATGGGTCCGATTCTGGGCATAATTAATAATTTGTATTAAACTTTGGATATTAATAAAAATGTCGGTAAAATAAGTTGTATTAATTTTTAAAAAAATTATTGTATCGAAGAAGATAGAAGCAATTAAAAAGCGCAAGAAATAAAATCTGTCAATCAAAATAAATAAGGAGAGAGAAGCAAAAAAATAAAAATAAAAATTTCGATGGAAATAAAGGAGGATAGATATAAGCATAACTGGAGATGAATAAAAGTTAAAAATAATGTTGATAGATTAATTATAAATATTAGAATGAGATTAGTTATTTGCTGTGATGGATAATAATATTAGAATTGAGTAGGAAATAGTAGTGGAGAGTTTCCGACAGAGAAATTAAGGGTAATTAATGGATGGCCAGGGCGGATTTTGTCGGGGGGCAAAAAAATATCGAATCGAGTTTAAATATCTAATCGGATTTAAATCTATTAACCAATTGGATACTCGACAAAAAACAATACTTTAACTTATACTTTCAATACTTTGACTTGTAATTTCTGATGCTCTGACTTATAATTCTAATTACCAATCAAAATTCAACAGATTTATTTCAATTTTAACCCTAAATGTAACTCGAATTACAAATTAAACGTTCAGAGAGGCAAATTTTTTTTTAGAAAATGACAAAATCGGTCGAAACCGATAAATCTCTATTAAAAACTCAAATTCAGAGAAAACAGCTGCCCCCGGAATACTCTGGGTCCTCGCCTGGATGGCAACCTTAATAGTTTCTATCTGACGAATCTACCTTATTTTTTTGTACCTTTTGGCCGACATTTTTATTAATATCCAAAGGTTTAATACAAATTATTAATTATACCCAGAGTCGGACCAATTATCGAAATATACCCAAGCCGGCCATTTTCTGGCCGCCATGTACCCTCCTCAAGCCGGCCAGAAAATGGCCGGCCATGTTCCTTTTTTTTTTTTTTTTTTTAACCCGCATTAACCCCTATATATACCCTTTTTTCTCTCTCCTCTCACAATCCTCTCATCCCATCAAAATTCCGAATTCTCTCTTCTTCTTTGAGGTAAATTTTTTTTTTATCTAATTTAATTTTTAATTTATTTATTTTAGGATTAGGTTTTAGGTGTTATAATTTAGATTATATTGTTGTAATTTAGTGTAATTAGCTAAGTTAACCAATATTTAGTGTATTTAGCACAATTGACCAATATTTAGGGTATTTTGGTCTTTTGACCATAATTATGCCGATTAAGCGTAATTTTACCGAAATTAGCACGTTTGACTAATTTTTAGGGTATTTGGTCTTTTTTACCATAATTAGGCTAATGAAGCGCAATTAGTGTAATTAGCACCGATAACCAATATTTATGGTATTTTGGCATTTTTTACCATAAATATGCTGATTAAGCGTAATTTTAACCGAAATTATCACGTTTGACCATTATTTAGGGTATTTTGGTCTTTTTGACCATAGTTATGCTGATTAAGCGTAATTTTACCGAAATTAGCACGTTTGACCAATTTTTAGGGTATTTTGGTCTTTTTTACCATAGTTAGGCTAATTAAGCGTAATTTACCGAAATTAGCACAGATAACCAATTTTAGGATATTTTGGTCTTTTTTACCATAATTAGGCTGATTAAGCATAATTAGTGTAATTAGCACAGATGACCAATATTTTGGCCTTTTTTTACCAGAATTATGCTGATCAAGCGTGATTTCACCGAATTTAGGTTATTTTAGATATCAGGATGCCTAGAGCACGGCCTACCCAGCGTCCAGTAGTGGACGAGCCGATCAGTACTAGCAGCACAGAGCACATCAGTCCTCTCCTGTGGATTCCCCACAGCGAGCACCGAGTCTCACTGGCTTCTCGTGAGGTATGTTCATTTTCTTATATTTCATTAAATTTGTTGGATTGAAATTTTATTATGTTGTCACCATGCGGATTACATTTTTCAACGCAGGACACGGATCTTCTAGATGTGAAGTTGAGGTGCGTTCACATGAGGTACTATGAGGTGATGGAGCCGTACCTCATCAACCTGGGTCTCTACCAGGTTGTGGACATCGTGCGGACAGAGAAGAGCATCATCAATGCATCTCTCATCGCTGGACTGGTGGAGCGATGGCGTCCCGAGACGCACACGTTTCACATGCCATTTGGAGAGATGACAGTGACTCTCCAGGATGTGAGTGCTCTATGGGGTTTGCCTATCCGTGGCACACCCGTCGGCGGCGTCTCTGACAGCACCAGCTTCGCAGGTTATGTCGAGGAGTTATTGGGAGCTGATCCTTCCTATATCATTGGGGAACATGGGAGGTCGAAGTTCCATTTACGGATGACGAGGTTACGGCAGCACTTCATCGCGGGTCTCTCGGCACATTCCACCGAGCAGGAGATTCAGAGGTACATTTTTATTAATATCTACTAATTAATTTATAATACGATGATTCTATTAGAATTTTTATATGTTTTGTATTGCAGATATACACGGGGCTACGTGATGGACCTTTTTGGTTCTGTCATGTTTCCTGATTCCAGCGGTGATCAGGTGCCGATGATGTATCTCCCGTTGCTGATGAACATTGAGGAGTCGTCGTCGTACAACTGGGGTGGAGCTGTCCTGGCGTATCTGTACTACCACCTGTGCCGTAGTAGTGAGGTAAGTCACCAACTCTTATTTTAGTGTAGTAGAGAGGTCTCATACTCAGCCTGACTTTGGGACTGGGTTTGCCGCATCTACCTTCGCTACACCTCCGCCAGTACCGACAGTCTACACGGGCGATGCCATATGGGATAGTGCCGACCAGATACTCAGGTCTGCCGATGCCAGTGAGGAGGCCGAGAGAGAGAGAGCCTGGCCGCGGCGCTGGCGCCGGGCGAACGCCGGAGTACCGGCTCAGCGATATTCCCCCTCTCCGTTTTAGTTGTATTTTTACTAGTTTTGTACTATTTTATTTCATATACTATTTATGTTTGGTATATTTGGATTATCCTATATTTCGGTTCTTGTGTATGTGTGCTTTTATGGTACTATTTTATATTTTACAGATCAAAATAAATTATCATGATAATGCTAAACAGAAAATATTACAACATTAAAATAGTAGCACAACATAAAAAATAATATAGCGTATTTCAATTAATATAGCGTATTGTAATGTAATGTAATGTAATTTAGCGTAATTTAACATAATATAGTGTTATTCAATATAATTTCAATTAATATAGCGTATTTTAATATAAATATGCTAATTATATCAAAAGAAGTAATATAACAAATAATTAAACAAAAATTTCAAATTTTCAGTGTTAAATTTCAATATTTTGATTTTCATAGTGTCTCTCTTAAAAAAAAAAAAAAAAAAAAAAAAAAAAGGAACATGGCCGGCCATTTTCTGGCCGGCTTGAGGGAGGGTACATGGCCGGCCAGAAAATGGCCGGCTTGGGTATATTTCGATAATTGGTCCGACTCTGGGTATAATTAATAATTTGTATTAAACTTTGGATATTAATAAAAATGTCGGCTTTTTGGCAGTTGTGGTGGCTTTAATTTGGACCACCAATACCATACCATCTCGATCATAATGTTTTTATATCCTATTCTGGTATGGTTATAAGTTGTTGTAGACTTAATTGTAGCAGAGGGAATTACTAGCTATTAGGAATATTTTTATATTTGTGGTTTTAGAAGGGTGGATATGCAAGTTTATTGAATAGTCCATGCGGCGGAGCATTAATGCAATGGATTGGTCTCAGTCGTGTTGTGACACGTGGAGCTTCGTTTGAGATCACAACTCTTTACTAACTGTCTTTCTTCTTCTCCAGAAGAGATCGAAGAGGTTGTAGCAGCTAGCACCATCGATCATCTCCATTCTCCAAGCCCAGCGGTAGCGGAGAAGTCATATCAGTAACCTAGACCTAGAGCGAGAGAGAGAGAGCGACGCTAGTAATTGGTATGCCTATTCCTATTCCTATTCCCATGCCTATTCCTATCGTTTTTCTTTCTTTATTTTTATTTGCTTTACTAATTTGTATAAGCCAATTAATTATCAGATGGAGAATTGTACGATGTTTGCATAAATGAGAAAGTTTGGTTAATCCGGCAACATGGGAAGCACTGGCCGTGTGGACCCGGCTGACAATTTTGAAATGGAACCCATATTAAACCAAATTTTGCGAACACATACCCCATCCTTCGACTTAAAGGTCTTTTATTTAAGACTAATCAATTACCATCAATCATCAGACCAATCAACCCTTGACTGCCTGACACTCAACCTCATCCCAGTCAACCCTCTCACCATTACCAAAGCGAACTCGAGCCCAGACTCAGACTCTGGTTCAGGTTTGGACTGTGTCTCCTGTTCCCTCAGGCAGGACCGGGTTGATAACACCTCTCATGAATCCACTTTCATTAGCACCGATAGTCTTCGAATAAACGGAGGCATCCAGTTTGAGGTACTAAATGGAGAGGAGGTACTTGTCATGGGCACTTTGGAGCCTTGTGATGGTGGTAGTACATGGATTATGAATTGTCGGGCTACATCAGGTTTTACAAAATTGGGATCTGATGAAGGTGCCTTTCTCATGGCTGAGTTGTATGTTGCTGGTTGCCTCGAGGGCATTCCTGTAATTTTGATGCAGTCTCTTGACCTTGGTGTTGTAAAAGACATGCAAACTTTGGGTACTCAGGTATTGTTTTTGCACCTTCACTGGTAACTGGTAATGCTGCACTTATCATACTAGTAGGGTTGTTTAACACTAGTGTCAGGTTTATATATAATTTTAAATTGTTAACAAATTCATTATGTTTTTCACTTGTTGGTTTATTTTAGGCATCATCTGGGTATAGGTGCTATAAACCAGGAGACGATGAAGATTTCGACTACAGTAGTTGTTACCACAAAACCGAGTACACAGATTATGAGGACGAAGGGGAACTCTCCTGGTTCAATGCTGGTGTTAAGGTGGGAGTTGGTATTGGCCTAGGAATATTTCTTGGCCTCGGTATAGGGGTAGGGGTCCTGGCACAGTCATACCAGTCTACTGCTCGTAGTTTCAGGAGACGGCTCTTTTGAGAGAATCAGTGCCGGGCTGGTACAATAACAGAATGGTAATTTTATCTGAATTTCTTCGACTTATGTGATTATTTCTTGTTCCCAAGAATAATCAACCATGTAAATTTGTCGCGTGCAAACTTCTTTTGTTTATTTTCCATGGATAGTATATATATATACATTGAACACAGCTCTGCAGTTAACCCTTTTAACGCTTTTAAGGATTTTAGATTTTCAAAAGATATACAGATCATTTGATTCGTTGTAAATATATTTAAAACCACAACCACTGTCCTTAGAAAAAAAGAAAAAAAACTTGCAATATATTTCTTCGAAAATTAAAAACTTAATTAGATTAACAACGGCATGGACGTGTACATTGGTGTGTAACGTCTGAACGAGCATATATTTAATAATTGATATAAAGGCTGGCTGTAAACATATACAACATTAACAATAGACTCAATGACAACGCTATATATATATATACACACACACAGAGAGGAGGGATCTAGTTATTACAATTTTGAGTTACAACAAAGTTACCATAACTATTTTCTACATTTTCAAATTCCAAATCGTTGATCTAAACCGTTCAACATAATCTCCACAATAAAATGTGCTTTCAGATCAATTTTACATTTTTTGAATTTTTTTTACTATTTATTAAGTATTTTACAAAAATAGTCAAATTCAGACCATCGAATTTTGTACCCATCTTAATAAATAGTAAAAAAATTCAAAAAAAATGTAAAATTTGATCTGGAAGCACATTTTATTGTGGAAATTATGTTGAATGGTTTGGATCGACGATTTGGAATTTGAAAATATAAAAAATGGTTGTGGTAACTTTGTTGTAACTCAAAATTGTGGTAACTAGATCCCTCCTCATATATATAGAATTGGGCTAAAATGAGACGTGGAGTAAAACAAGTTTTTTACTCCATGGCACTATATTTTCATTTTGAAAATCTAAACAATCGATCCGAACCGCTTAACATGATCTCCATATTGAAATGTGCTTGGAGACCAAATTTTACATTTTTTGAAATTTTTTACTATTTTTAAGCTACTTTGAAAATCGCTGATCCGGTGGTCTAGAAACTTTTACTGTTTTTTACTGTTCACCAGTGGATCAGTGATTTTCAAAGTGGCTTAATAAATAGTAAAAAAATTCCAAAAAATGTATAATTTAGTCTCCAAGCTCATTTCAATATAAAGATCATGTTGAGCTGTTCGGATCGGTTGTTTGGATTTTCAAAATGAAAATATAGCGTAAAATAAAAAAGATCATTTACTTCGCGAAGCACCATAGCCCATCTATATATATATATATATATAATCTGGCTAATATGCTACGCGTAGCATAGAGGGCCTCCGTGCTACGGCTCAATTTTTGAGTTTTCAAAATCCTAACGGTCGATCCGAACCGTTCAACATGATCTCCACATGAATATGTACTTGCAAACCAAATTTTACATTTTTTAGAATTTTTTACTATTTATTAAGCCACTTTGAAAATTGCTGATCCAATGGTCCAGAAGATTTTATTGTTGTGTACAAATTACTGTTTTTTCAAAGTGGCTTAATAAATAGTAAAAAAATTCTAAAAAATGTAAAATTTGGTTTGCAAGTACATATTCATATGGCGATCATGTTGAACGGTTCGGATCGACGTTAGGATTTTGAAAACTCAAAAATTGAGCCGTATCACGGAGGCCTCTATGCTATGCATAGCACCGTAGACACTTCCTATATATATATATGAGGGATGCTTCTATGGATGCAAGGACCTATTTGTAAAATGAACATATTTTCATTTTGAAAGTTCAAACAGTCGATCCGACCGTTCAACATTATCTCCATATTAGAATGTACTTGGAGGTCAAATTTTACATTTTTCTGAATTTTTTTACTATTTATTAAGTACTTTACAAAACTAGTCAAATTCAGACCATTGAATTTTGTACCCATCTTAATAAATAGTAAAAAAATTCAAAAAAATGTAAAATTTGACCTCCAAGTACATTGTAATATGGAGAAAATGTTGAACGGTCGGATCGACTGTTTGAACTTTGAAAATGAAAATATGCTCATTTTACAAATAGGTCCTTACATCCATAGAAGAATTTGCCTATATATATATATATAGAGTAGAACTAGGGTGCTCTCGAGTTCACCAAGCCCTTGGTGAACTCAAGTCCAAAACTCATCGGATCGGCTTCAAACGACGAATCCGACCGTTGAAATCCGTCTACCTTACGAGTGATGCGTCTACATGCAAAAATTTTAAAATTTGAAATTAATTTGCATAGAGTCAAGTGGTAAAAAAACATCAAAAAATGAATGCATTAAATTAGTTTATTAACCTTCTAATTTTGACCACTTGACTCTATGTAAAATTAATTTCAAAATTTAAAATTTTTTCATGTAGACGCATCACTCGTAAGGTACACGGGTTTCAACGGTCGGATTCGTCGTTTGAAGCCGATCCGATGAGTTTTGGATTTGAGTTCACCAAGGACTTGATGAACTCGAGAGCACCCTAGTTCTACTCTATATATATATTAAAGCACATTGCATTCATGCGTGTATCGTCGAAACACGCGTTCCCTTGTCATCGGATCGAATCAATTCCTTTTTCATCCGTGACTTTAAGTAACCATCAATACACATAAAGTCATAATAGCAAATAATATACAATGTAAAAATAATGAGAATATAATAAAATCAAATTACAAATGCTCCAGATAGTTGTTTTCTAGAACGTGAATAGCGTAGAAAATAATAAAATCAAATTACAGATGCTCTAGATAGGTAGTAGTTAGGGAGCCAAGATTTTTATTAATATCCAAAATTAATTATAAAATATTAATTATATCCAGCTTAGCTGGTTTTTGTAAAAATGTTCAAACCGGTCAAAAAATAGCCGGTTGGATTAAAAATTAGGACCGGCTATTTTTTGGCCAGTCAGGAGGATTTTTTTTTGAAATATTGTTATATTACTTCTTTTGATGTATAAGTAGCATAATTGTACTAAAATACCTTAAATTACTTGAAATTATGTTAAATTACGCTAATTTAAAACCCAGCTAAGCTGGATATAATTTTTAATTCAACCGGCCATTTAAAAAAAAACCCAGCTAAGCTGGGTATAATTAATATTTTATAATTAATTTTGGATATTAATAAAAATGTTATGTTAGGGAGACTTGATTTATGGATAGAGATGTCTTAAAACCTTATCGGACAAAAGGAAGCTAAATGAGATGATCTTAATCATTGTTAAGTAACCAATATTAAAAAAAAATTAAGTGACTAGAAAAGCTAAATGAGTATTGAAAAAAATCTAAAGATACTTAATCTCTCCTTGAGTCCTTGTCGATCGACACAGTTTATTTATGCTAATGTAAACTATGATAGGTTTATGATAGCTAGGTTTATGTCGGCCATGATATGTTTTTGTTGAAAAAATGCTAGGCACCATTAAACATCATACACATTTGATCGTGATAAATATTTTCTTTATTTCGCAGAGAAGTGCTCTCTTCTTTTGAATGGAGAGGAGGATAACTATATATATATATATAGTGCTTGGCTACTATGCTTATATAAGCATATGGCCACATATGCTTAAATGAGCATTTTTGCGTTTTCAATGTTCAAATGGTCGATCCGACCGTTCATCTTGTTCTCCATATTAATATGTGCTTGGAGACTAAATTTTACATTTTTCTGAATTTTTTTACTATTTATTAAGCCACTTTGAAAGTTTCTGATCTGGTGGTCCAGAATTTTGGAAACACTGTTTTTACTGTTCACCCAGATCAGCAATTTTCAAAGTGGCTTAATAAATAGTAAAAAAATTCAGAAAAATGTAAAATTTAGTCTCCAAGCACATATTAATATGGAGAACAAGATGAACGGTCGGATCGACCATTTGAACATTGGAAACGAAAAAAATGAGTTATAAGCATATGTGGCCATATGCTTATATAAGCATAGTAGCCAGCCTCTATATATATATATAGTGCTTGGCTACTATGCTTATATAAGTATATGCCCACATATGCTTAAATGAGCATTTTTGCGTTTCCAATGTTCAAATGGTCGATCCGACCGTTCATCTTGTTCTCCATATTAATATGTGCTTGGAGACTAAATTTTACATTTTTCTGAATTTTTTTACTATTTATTAAGCCACTTTGAAAGTTTCTGATCTGGTGGTCCAGAATTTTGAAAACACTGTTTTTACTGTTCACCCAGATCAGCAATTTTCAAAGTGGCTTAATAAATAGTAAAAAAATTCAGAAAATATAAAATTTAGTCTCCAAGCACATATTAATATGGAGAACAAGATGAACGGTCGGATCGACCATTTGAACATTGGAAACGCAAAAATGAGTTATAAGCATATGTGGGCTTTTGCTTATATAAGCATAGTAGCCAGCCCCTATATATATATATATATATATATTAAAGCACATTGCATTCATGCGTGTATCGTGGAAACACGCGTCCCTTTGTCATCGGATCGAATCAAATTACAGATGCTCCAGATAGTTGTTTTCTAGAATGTGAATAGCGTAGAAAATGCTGTTAAATAAATTGCTAGTCGTCAAGCTATGCTAATTTAATTTCTCAAATTAAGGCCAATTCGATCGATCGTTTAAAATGATCATGAATTCTAAAGCAATAAAATAATTATACTTGCCATAAACAAAGTTACTTATACAATATTTTTATTTTACTTGATTTTATTACATCACTAAACCCAACCGATTAGTGTCACGCAAATATTATTATTTTGTGTTGTTGTTTTATTTCACTCTTAATTAGTTAATTATACTTAACTATTGAGATAACATTTTTTTTGACAATCTTCAAAAAAGAAATTTAAATTTTAGATATGATTTATATTAACCACATATCATATCTCTAAAAATGATGAATTTTAATGAATATATCACTATACATCATCAAGCAATACTAAATAACATAAAAATTGATTGTTACGATGTCTACATGTCAAGTAACATACCTATAAATTTATAAAAGTATGACTGGAAACTGGACAGTGTTTGAAACGGAGACGAGCCAAAATCAATGTTAAGGTTAAGACCTAGGGTCTAGGGATGACTAGTCAGTGCGTGGAAAGTCACGGTTGGCGAGAGGAAAGATACAAAGCGCTCTTCATTTTCCCTCACGCGCTTTGTGGAGGAATCAACCGCTCTGAGGCTCTGCTCCTCCTCTCGCCCTCCGCTCCTTGTCTTCCTCTCCTCTCTCGACCTCCGCTCAAAATTATTGCCGCTATTATCAAATCAACCCTGCGGGATCTCCCAACCTCAGCCCCTTTCTTCTCCGAATCTCCGAAGAGTGAGTTTTTCAGATCGGTCGCTGATTTGCAAGAGGGATCGAGGTTCCAGTTGAAATATTAATATCGTCCGCTACTTGTCCAGATCTCGTAGTACTGAGGCAAAGCAGAAGATGGTGAGGGAGACTGAATACTATGATGCGCTAGGTGTTAGTCCTACCGCCACTGAGTCTGAGATTAAGAAAGCTTACTATATCAAGGTACTCATTTTCTCTTCTGTTCTTCTTTTTTTTCGCTCTAGTATCACCTTACTACAATTATGTACCTATTTTGTTGTTGACTGAACAAGTGGATTGTTTTGGGATGCAGGCAAGGCAGGTTCATCCAGACAAAAATCCTAATGATCCTCTTGCTGCTCAGAATTTCCAGGCACGTTCCTTTGTTATTTTATTTGCTTTAGTTACTAAAATTATGAGTTGCAAATGATTTCGATGCTTGGATATATATTTTCAAGGTGTTTAGTTTTATTCTTCGTTTTCTTTTCAAATTAGTTTGAAGGTGTACAGTTGAAAGTAACACTACCTTCTATAGCTGAATATGCTCGAAAATTATCGTCTAGTTCTACCATTTTGTCTTCTAAAAAGATTAGTTGTGCATTTTCAGGATTCCACCACTGCTTGTCCTGTTTTTCTCATCTCCATGCAATCGAGATGTTACTATGTCTTTTAGTTCACAGAACATGCCATTTTCTTGATATAATTTACATTCATGAGGTCATCCCCTTGTTCCTTTCTTTGCCAATCACTCTGCATTTGATTATGCTGTTTGACCAAGACCACCCTGACCTATTTCACATACATATTCCTATTTCTTTCTATTCACACTATATTATTTCAATTACTATTATAAGGTATCTTAAGAGGGGTCTGCATCCAGGATAATATGATTCGTATTTTAAGTAATAATTTGTAGTCTTCTTCAGAATTTCAGCAAATTGCATAATACGATGGCTCCTTACTAAGAGTCGGCAACTAAGTATCTGTTGGAAAGCACTCCACTCATACTTTTGTTGTTAGTATTATCAATAATTTGAGTAATGTCGTCTGTCTGGTCAGCTCTTTTAAGTATTAATTGGTAACTTAAACCAAGTCAGAGAGGTGTTGATGTTATTTATGACCGGTTATCTAAAAATAAAAAAGTTAAACAGTAACCCACATCCTAGTGCTGTCTATTTGTTGCAGTACTCTGGCATTGGGGACATACTGATCCCACTTTAATCTGCAATTAGCAATATAGCCTTTCTAGAGATAAAGCCTCTTATATGGTCAAGTATTTTTTTTTCCCTATTGCAACCTCTCAGTAGTTTTCTTTCTTTATTTACTCAAAACTTTTGGTGACTTGTGGAAGATCTGAAGTGTGCCAACTAGCTACTGAGAGCTAACATAGACAAATAAGGAAAAAGCTGACTTGTAGCCTTTTTGTTTATAGGCTTAGATTATAAATGTTACTAGGTAATCTAAATTCAATTGGGCTTGCTTGTATTGGCCAAAATGGTGAAGCCGAAGTCCTGTACTGGTTTTTTCCGCTCTGGTGCTCACTACTGTTTAGGGCCCTTGAAGGTGGACAGAGCGAGTGAACAATCAAATCAGCATAAACAGATCAGTTATAGCCTGGCCAGACTGAAAGTAAAATTCGGAATGAAAAAAGAAGCGACTATGTCTTTCCTGGCTAACATTACTAACTTGACTCGTGATATTACGTCAAGGTCATTTTAGCAGAAACAGGCACCAGATTGGTTAAGTTCACTTAATATTCATTTAGAGAAGAACTGGTTGAGGAATAGTTTTTTATATTTTGTTTGCATTGTTGTCTTCGGCCTTCTTTAGTGCTTTTACTCACTTCATTTACATGTTTACCATATAATAATACTGGCAATGCTCTCTAAGGCCAACTTTATCTTGGTGAAAGTGCATGAAAGATAAAATTTTATGGCCAATTGATTGGTGCAGTAGATAAGGACTTAATATAAGGAATATCTTCGCTGCACTTAAGTTCCTCTCCACATATCCCAATTTAATTTTCTCATAAAAGAGGGACCCTTTGAGCTTTAGGTTATGTAAACTTGATTACAGTTTTGTTGATGTTCATGGCTGATGCAGGAATAACAACTTCAGCATTTTTTATAAAACAGGCTTTGGGGGAGGCTTACCAAGTCCTCAGTGATCCTGCACAGCGCGAGGCTTATGATGCTAATGGGAAAGCTGGTATTTCTACGTAAGTTCTCTGATCCTTCTCTATACTCTTTTCCTACCTTTATTTTCTTAAGAAATTACACACAAATGCTGGTATTTCTATGAAGTATTAAGAATGACTAATTTTACAGTGCATTGAAAATGTTACAGGGATGCAATAATAGATCCAGCAGCAATATTTGCAATGCTATTTGGGAGTGAGCTTTTTGAAGAGTATATTGGCCAACTGGCCATGGCATCCATGTCTTCCCTTGATGTATATGGTGATGGAGAACAAATTGATTCAAAGAAGCTCCAAGATAAGATGAGGGTACCAATTTTCTCTCTTAAAACAAATTTCCACCCCCCTCCAAACTATACCATTTTCTCTTCGTGGACACTTGCAACGCAGGTGTTTTAATGAACATGGAAGTTTCACAATTGAGAGAAGTCTTGAGGTTATTATTATTGTTCTTTATTTTCTTCTATTGCTCAAAACAAAGTTTTGAAACAAGATACATTCTAAACAAAGTAAGAGCACACACCCTGTCCTATAAAAAAATTAAGGAAAATAGAAGTAGTAATCAATTAGTCTAACAATAACAGTCTCATTATAGCCAACCAGAAGATAGAGAAAATACATCATACAAATTTAAACAGCTCCCAATAATCTTACTCCTCATCAAAGCTCTTCAAACCAAAGACCTGATCATCTTCCTTTTCTGTGTTTTCCTCTGGATAGCTAAGGAGATCACCAGAGATTAGTAAACCAATGATTTTATATCCATTAGGCTTACCCTTTTTGAATAAAGCATGGTCACGCTCTGACAAAATCATCTAAAGAAGAATCTAACATTCTGAAATATTAATAATCTTTCTGAAAATTCATTTTTGGACCTATTCACCATGTAAAAAATAGCCTTAATTTGTAAAGTATAATCTTTTAATAAAATTCACATGCCACTAATGTGGCAGTTAACCCGTGCCCCTCCCCTTCAGTGGCCCTTGAACCCCATGACCCCTTAATAACTCTCTCCCTCTTTATTTCATGTCCAAGAAAAAAATAGATCCGGGAAAAATAAAAGAAAAAGAGCAGAGAGTGAATTGTTAGTGAGAGAGGTCAGGGGAAAACTTGGGATTGGCTGCTACGTCCTTTTTTTTTTTAAGTTTGCATTCTTCCAATTTAAACCTTAAGTTTTGAATATTGCAAGTAGGTCCAAAAATGATATTATTATTGTCCTTTTTTGCCGGGGGTGGTGGGGAGGTTTAAAGCTTAGAAGTATAGCTAGAAGATTCCTGAAGGGGCTTCATCTATCTATCTGTCATTATTGGAATATGTGCGCTAACAAACATTTCCAATAATACATCTAGACAATCCTAGTTTTCCCAAGGTATAATTGAAATTAAACATTAATTTGTAGTAGCTTATTCATTGGTATATCTACTGTAGTTTTGAATTCAATTCCTCGTAATCTTAGTCTGTTTAGTCCAATTTGAGGTTGTATCTAGGCCATATAAACCCCAATCAGACTAACAGCTTACCTTTTGGAATGAAGGCTGTTCAAAAGGAAAGAGAGGAGAAGCTAGCAGAGGCGCTGAAAAATAAACTGCACATGTATGTTCAAGGTCATAAAGATGAATTTATCCAGCATGCGGAAGCTGAAGTTGTCAGGCTTTCTAATGCAGGTTTGAACCTCTCCTCTCATTGCCTTATTTAATTTGCCTTCCCCCCTCTCCTCTCAGAAAAGTAATATTTGTGGAATTTACTTTTCCTGACCTGTACAACAACATATTAGGTTCTTAAGAAGGCTAAACGAAATATCCCTCCTTATGCGTTGAAAGGATATGAAATCTGTCATACCAAATCAAGGAGATTTAGCTTGTTGATCAACTCAGTTCCTCAAAATTTGCATTCTCCTAAAAAAATATCTTTGGATAGCTCATGGGTACTTGCTTGCTATAATTCGAATAAAGTATGCCATTTTTATCCTTGACAAATGGCTGTGCATAATTTCTCTATGGAGTGTTTCCTACTGGGGCAGATCCTGTAAAACAGAACGGGGTCAATTGACCCCAGTTTGTTCCCAAATTTGATATTGGTGTGCTGGTATGTCAAATAAAAATGTTTTTTTTGAAAATCCTGGCAGCGGCTGCCAAATAAAAATGTTACTAATATTTATTTGGACCCCATACTTGCAAAATATGTAAGACTGATTCCCACACCAAAATTTTGCCTCCTCCCCTCATTTCCTATCCAGTTTAGCATTTCTTTCTTTAGTGAGGTACACTTATGTAGTAGGATAGATTTATGTTACTGGTCTCAATTATTTTGTTTTGTTTTATTTTTGTATGGTCTTTCTTTAATGGAGTTGATCTGATGATATCTGTTTTTTTGTTGTTGTTGTTGTTTGGTCAGCATATGGAGTGGATATGCTGAATACAATTGGTTACATTTATTCAAGGCAGGCAGCGCAAGAGTTGGGAAAGAAGGCAATTTTTCTTGGGGTGCCATTTGTGGCAGAATGGTTCAGGAACAAGGGACATTTTATCAAATCTCAAGTGACAGCGGCTACAGGTGCAATTGCTCTCATGCAACTGCAGGAGGACTTGAAGAAGCACCTCAGTACTGAGGGTACCTATACTGAGGAAGAACTTGAAGCATACATGCAATCTCACAAGAAAGTCATGGTCGATTCCTTGTGGAAACTCAATGTTGCTGATATTGAAGCCACCTTAACCCGTGTCTGCCAGATGGTTTGTCTTCTCTTCCTTTTCCCCCCTTTTCTATATCTACCTTTTGTCTTTTTTAATGCTTGGACCAAGTATTTTAGTCAAAGGCAGAACTACAAATTTATTATAGGGTATTCAATGAGGCATTGTGGTATCATGTATATCAATCATAGTTACAATTAGTACTATTTGGTGCAGGTTTATCTGTGCCAGTACGGTCTATGTGGTATATGATTTTTTAATAGTATTCTCACTTTAAAATACATAAAATGTAATGAATTAGTGGAGAAGTAAAATAGTATTTAGTGAACTTCTACCATGTTATGCAAAACAATTGGCTCAAAACACACATTTGTCTCAAAAGTCACATACATGATATATAACAATTTAAGCATGCAAGTCAATATAAAAGGTTCCCCATTTTCGTACAATTGCATGCAATAGATTTTATCTCTTCTCCAAAGTAAACAAATAGAAAAGAAAAGAATTCAAAGAGACACTTGCATATGCGGTGAGTCGATGACAGTGTGATCCAGCCACTCTTCGCGTAAATAGCTCATACTGGGAAATCAAATAGCTACCACTTTGAAACCACTATGTTCATTTATCATTTTTCAGTTGTTATGTTATCCAAAATATGTTGGATTGCACTTGCAAATTTTTTTCTTGTTGCATCATGTTTTGAAAATATCAAGAAAATTTTAACATGTCTTTCCATTTAATAATGTTTTCCCAAGTTCTTGGGAATTCTGTTGATTACCCAAGAGGCATGGATCCACCGATGTTTATAATCTTGGTATAACATCAGTATTTCTAGTATTCCAACTGATAGCCAAGAATATTTTAGTATGGTAAAGCCCATAAAAATGCTGACAACATTGCTCTTGTTGCCCAATGAGAGGACAAACTGAGTTAAAACAATCGGAGCGCTATTTAGGTAACTTCTATGGAACATGGGTTAGTATATGAAATATATGGATATTGTCATTCAAGATATCATTGATTTTATTAATAGGCATTGTTTGCAGGTGACCCAAAAAAGATGGGGGTTAGATGCAAATATTAGAGGTGTTTGGTGTTATGGAATAAGATAGAATATTGTGGGGGGAGGTGTAATTTGGAGGAACAAGTTTTTTCTCTCAATTTTTTGCAAAATTTGACTGCGTGACTCAATTTTTTTATAGGTTTTACAAGACACTAATGTCAAGAAAGATGAACTCCGTGCTAGAGCCAAGGGCTTAAAGATTCTTGGGAAAATATTCCAGGTAACTTTTAAAGTGCACATATAGTAAACCATTTTTGGCACTTCATGTGCGGTAGGCCGGGAATTTGACAGACACTATCTGTGTTATGGAAATAGAGTGTTAAAAATGGAAGCGAACCTGAAGGGTCAACCATAAATAGCAGCAGCAACATGCGGAACTTGGAAGATGAGGGAAGTTCCCCAGATTCTTCACCCAAGTCTCCTCCAACTAATGATCAGGCATATCTTGCTCCTGGGCCCCAGGTACATTGTTTATCTTTCTTTTGGAATGTTTCATGCATGCCCTCTACAAACAATTAAATGTTGTATATCCCTTTGAAGACTCTACTAAACTACTAATGTTATAAATACATCTAAAACATGGAAAAGATGATAATTGATACTCTCTGCCTTGTAATATCTTTATGAGTACCAACATGGCCACTCTTTTTACTTGCTGATGTAGAAATAAACATTATTGGAGGACTAGTTTTGGTCATATTTTAGAGAAGATAATGGAAATGGAGTGTTGACAGCAATAATCATGTTTTGTAGAATGGGGCATTTATATGTTTGTCAGGGATAATAACTCCATGCATAATAGCATAACAATTGCTTTGAAAAGGGAGAAGGTTAATATTATGCATTCTGTTTTTGGTAGAGCCCATATGTGGAGGCCCCTTGTATCGATGGTGCTCCCTGCGCGTTCGTGTTTCCAATGCCTACAGCTCCACCTGGTGCACAGAGGAATCCCTGATTTTATTCCAGGGACTGTGCTACATCACTTGTCTGAGCAGCTGCTCTTCTTCCTGGGGCTTTTCATTGTTATTGTACAACAATTTACTGTTTGTTTGTGTCCCCACTTTTATTTCCTTCTGTTGGTTTTTTTTAGTGAGTAGACAGCTCCGAGGGCGTTGTTTCATACATGCTTTTGTGTATATGGGTGTTAGCGATTTGCTTTTTAGTGTTTTGTTTTTGCACCCTGTATATTGGATTTAATGGTCGGAGAGCTGCATACCTATTTGGTGTTTCTACTTTGTTGTTACCAGGCCCTTACAGTTGAAATAACCATATTTTCATATTACTTTACTGTAGAGAGGCGCAGAGGTAATTGTAGTAGAACGTCTGCATCAGTGTGTTAGATTGACCCGTGCTATTAGTGGTATGTCCTGAGGTTATTTCTTCTCACACGTCTTTGCTTAATATACGGGTTTCTTATTCGGAGTGTTTATTGGCGCTACCAAACATGGTTTGCATGCAATTGAAATCGGGTACACCTAAAATTAGTTGCTTTTCCAACTCAAAATCAAGTAATAACCACATCCTGAAAAGGGGACTAATAGGCATAGCAAAACTAAATAGAAAGAGCATGTTGATTCCAAGAATGAAACATGAAGAGCTATTCTTGACTGTTAGAATTTTCTTCCACAACATGGGTACAATGCAGGTGCGGAACTAGAAAATTTCAATAGGGGTGGTTGAAAATTAAAATACATAATTGTGGTGAGTGAGATTTGAACTTAAGACTTCTCAACTACAAAATTGAGTTTTAAACACTAGATTACAACTAAATATTTGTTATTTACTGAGAGTGGCTGGATTATATAAAAAATTTAAAAAAGATAAAATTCAATTAAATTTCTATATGCATAATTAAAATTTTGTAATTATAAGGGTGGCTTAGCCACCTTTGCTTATGCTTTAGATCCGCCTCGTAGCGAGGGGCTTTAGAAAGAATTCGGATTCAGTGAAGTAACTCAATTTTTGGGTTTTAAATCGGTAATGTCCGATTCGGATCTGAGACCATCCATCTCGAAGTGGAGCGCACACATCCCGACGACGAATTCGAATTCCAAAACGATCTCGAGCGACAGAATCGAATCAGACAGTCCCGATCCAAAACTCAAAAGTTGGGTTACTTTAGGGGATCCGGACCCTTTAGAAAGGTGTGGAGCCCAGTTACTTGCGTGTAAAATTTTGTTTACTAGCCAGCACCAACTTAATAAACAAGCAATATGAATACTGCACTTCGCAGTGGGTGAAGAATCACATTCATGTGCGGTACCGCACACATTTTTACATGACTGTAACTGGCGACGACACTAATAATCAGTAGTCAAATAACCAGGCCACAACTGTACTTTCCTAAGGTCCTAATAATCAATAAAAACTGATACTTTTTTTTAGCTCATTTCACCCCTTTTGCTGTCATGCCCCCTGAAATATTATTATGTTCTTTCGATACATTACAAGTGGCATAAGCAATCTAGTGATTTCAACTAAATCAGTCTATGCGAACCACCCATGGGCTCCACTTTCTTTTTGTATGGGGTGGGTGTCATCAGAATTTAATAAGAACTTGGGAACGAATACAAACAGCAAATAAATAGGATTCAAATCAGCTGAAATCCCGAGATACATGAACAGTATCTCTGGAATTTTTGAAATTCTGAATTTAACCGTTCAACTTTTTCTGTGCACGCATCTCGAAACAGTTAGTTTTTCTGTGCACGTATCTCGAAACAGTTCAATAGCTGGATTCGGAATTTCAGAAATTTCATTGTTACTGTTCATGATTTTGGATTTCAGCAGATTTGAATCCAAATAAATAATATGCAATGTGCCCAAATCCCAATCCACCAAACTATTATAAAAATCGGGGGAATAAATAAGGACCTTTAATAATGACAGGTGAATAGGTGATACACGAATAATGAAAGGTTGAGTGTGATAATAGCATCCCAATTCTGTAAAGATTCCTGGTTAGGATTATACAGGACGGGCAGCGCCCCAAGCTGCCCAACCTACGGGCTGTTTTTCGGGCAGTGTTTATACTTAAAGTATCTACATCTCTGATACTATTGGAGTTTCTAATTCAGTTTTAGAGATATGAAATAGTTTCTTATTTAGAAACTATGCAGTAAAGTTTTTTTTATTAAGAAACTGTTTATAAACTCCATGCTAATCAAATGATTAGCTTAATAGAAACTCTAAAATTAATTTCAGAGATGTAAGAGTTAGAAACTTTAGAGACCTTAATTTCTAAAAAGTGGTTAACAGTTATTTAGAAATTCATTTGAGTTGTTGGAATGTAGATGCTCTTACTGCAGAAACTGTTCATATATATGATGGAAAAAAAAACTAAAAACTATTTACTTGAAAAATTCACTCTTAAGAACGGTAGCAGTATATCCTCTGCTCAAAATATCTTTATAAATTATACTTTCTTTAAAAAATGTTTATACCGAATATTTATACTCCATATACGTTTTGTCTAAACTACTTTAAATCAATTTATCTGCTTATTTATAATTATAAATAAATTTATACGAATGCATTAATACACTTGCATGAAAAGCATTTATACCAAATACTTGCAGTGTCCATACATTTGTCTGAATTATTCCATCAAACCTTATGCTTCTATATAATTACAAACAAATTTTATTAGAATTAATAGTCTCCTCTCAATAAAATTCTTTATGCTCCTTTCGAATACTTGCAACAAATGTTAGAACGTGCTTATACCAAATTCACACATTATTCACACATTAATAGTCTCCTCTCAATAAAGTGCTGATGGACCAGGAGCGCTCAGTGCAAAAAGGAATTAGTAGGAAGTAGAAACATTCATTCCGATAAAGTCGCCTAATCAAAGCAATGTTTGAAGAAAGAACAATCAATAGTACTAACCATGCATTTTTTTTATTAAATACCAAAAAATAGGCAGTGGGTGTATGAACAATGTCGTATACTCCTCAAAAAATTTCAAAATTACGTAATCCCCCCCTCTAAAATTTATTATATCATATTTATCCTTCTCAAAATCTCACAAGTTTATCCAATTCATTGACTTATCTATTAAAACTCATTTTAAATTTATAAAATATACATTTTACCGCTTATTAAAAATATAAAAGTATGTCGTATGTGTAAGAAAATTATTATGTTTTCTAACTAATCGGGTTTCGAGAACAAATAATTTATTTCTTTACTTGTGACATATACAAAGTGTCATTTATGCATATGCCTGTGTGAGCTGACTAAATAAGAAAATAAACTATTTGCTCTCAAACCGACCAATTAGAAGACTAAATATTTATCTTAAACATGTTACATATTTTTTTTTATTTTTTTAGTAAGATAAAATAGGTAATTTGAAGATTAGAAGACCAAAATAGGTACTTTATAAATTTAAAATGAGTTTTAATAGAAAAATCAATAAATTGATTTAATTGGTAAGTTTTTAAAATTTTAGAAGGGCAAAAAAGATATTGTGAATTGTAGAGGACGAAAAACGCAATTTGAAGATTTTGAATGGAAATACTTGAAATTTCCCTTTGTGAAAAGTTAAAACAAAACAGGTGTGATATAATTAAGTAAACAAAGGCAAAACCTTTGATTGGAATAAAAGCGAAGCGAGAGAGAGTGTCGGTGAGCGAAGGAAGGAATGGGGTTGAGAAATCACCTTCCGAAAACAATAAACGGAGCTGTCATATGAGGAAATTGACTAGCGAGCCGACACAGGTCCTACCCATCATGGAACGCGTATCCTCTGCATTAACTCAAAAAGGAATCTTTTGAGTTAATGAATCTGAACCGTCTGATTTTAAACGGAGCCAATCCGGCTTCTGACTATAACTTAGGAGGATTTTCAATATTCGTGCGGATCTAGTCCGCAAGAATCTTAAGACAGATCGGATGGTCGAAATTCATTAACTCAAAAGATTTCCTTTTGAGTTAATGCAGAGGATACGAATTCACCCATCATGGGTCCACTTGCCAGCACACCAACCACTCTGTTTCTCTTTTTTTTCTGCATCTGAAAGGCACTCCCCTCCCTCTCCTCTCTACTTTTAACTAGGGACCTTTCCTCTACCGTCTTATTATTATTTCACACCTCCTCGTCTCCTTCTCTCTCTCAGGTCTCAGCAACCAACCACATTTCTCCTCCAGCAAGCAAACAAAAACAAAAAAGAAGAATCTTCCTTGGACTAAATTTGAGGCCGATAATGGGGAGGAGCAAGAGTTGGATATGGGCAGCATTGGTGGTGGTGATGCTACTGCTGGTGGTGGCAGAGGGAAAGAAGATATTCGAGAAGAAGGAGAAGGTTTGTGACAAGGGGTGGGAGTGTAAGAACAGCAAATTCTGCTGTAACGAGACCATCACCGACTTCTTCCAGGTATACCAGTTTGAGAACCTCTTCAGCAAGCGCAATGCCCCTGTCGCACATGCCGTCGGGTTCTGGGACTACCAGTCCTTCATCCTCGCTGCCGCGCAATATGAGCCCCTTGGTTTCGGCACCACCGGTGGCAAACATATGGCGATGAAGGAGGTGGCCGCATTCCTCGGCCATGTTGGCAGCAAAACCTCTTGTATGTTGTATTTCAGCTTCCTCTTATATCCATTTTTTTTTCTCTGGCTGTGTTAATTAATTTAGATCTGTTAAAAAAATTAGCAAAATCCAATTCATAAACTTGTACAATTTTATTTGAACATGTGTAAAGGTGGATATGGTGTGGCTACTGGTGGTCCTTTGGCATATGGTCTCTGCTACAACCATGAGATGAGTCCTAGCCAAAGTTACTGTGCTGACGACCTCAAGTATCCTTGTGTTGATGGTGCTGAATACTACGGCCGAGGAGCTCTTCCAGTATACTGGTGATTTAAATTACTTTCCAAAATTAATTGCAATATTTATTATATTAGTCTGTAACATCAAATTAAGTTAAGCCGATTCCACATCTAAATTAAGTCGATTTCTAATTTGAACGGTTTGGGGATAAAGGGCCTGTTTAATTGTTGGAGTATAATTAATGTATGATGGATGTATTTCGAGCAGGAACTCCAACTATGGGATAATTGGTGATGGTATCAAGGTGGATCTATTGAACCATCCGGAATACCTGGAGCAAAATGCAACCATTGCATTCAAGGCGGCATTGTGGAGGTGGATGACACCTCTGAACAAGAAGCAGCCATCTGCTCACGACGTGTTTGTTGGTAACTGGAAGCCAACCAAAAACGACACTCTCTCTAAGAGGCTTCCTGGCTTCGGTGCTACCATGAATCTCCTCTATGGTGATCTTGTTTGTGGTCAGGGTTTTGTTGATTCCATGAACAACGTCATTTCTCACTACCAGTACTACCTTGACCTGATGGGTGTAGGCCGTGAACAGTCTGGAGACAATTTGGATTGCGCCGAACAAGTCGCCTTCAACCCAACTGTTGCTCCAACTCAACCTGCTGCTACCTCCTAGACCAACCAGAGGTAGGGATCTAATAGTTTATCATTTGATGGAACGGGTGCCTTGTTCGTCCTGAACACCCTCCATGTTTTGTTTCCCATGAGTTAGTTATTATTGGGTTTGAAGAAATGATATTGTTACTTGTTTCAGTTGTTTGTGGTGAATAAGCTGTTTTTATTGTTGATACCAGTTGATTGCAACAGCATCCAAGGGAATCCCTTGTATTGCACCTATGTGTGTTTGTTTATGTGTTAAACTGTGTATGATTACAATATTTGTTAGTGATTCTCTTAAATTGTAAAGAGGTTTGGTATGTATACTTTTTATAATGTGTATACTTTTTTTATAATATGTACAGTTGCAATTTAATGAATTTGTCTGTTCAACTCTGGGCTCCAGTCTCTTGAGCAGTTAGTTCTATACTGGTAACATTCTCTTCATTAGTTTTCTTTTGCTATCCCAATTTTGAAACATGTTGAGATGCCCTGGGTAAAAATAAAACGAAGCAAGTTAAGGTGATGAGGGGTTCTATGCTCATAAAACGAAGCAAGTTGAGTTTGAGTTTGAATAAGATTCGAACCGAACTGGTTTGATTTGTTTCAGAACGAACTTCAATTGAACGAGTTAATTATGATTTTTTTTTTTCGAATCGAAGTCAATCGAATCACGAACTACGAGTTTTTTTGGCAGCCCTATCACTCTTAGTTATTTTTTTGAAAATTGAATAGCTTAAACTAAGCATTGCATTGGATTGACTATTTTTTCGAGTTGAATAGTTTTGTATTTTTAGGGATTTTGATGTTTTTATAATTTGGTTTTGTAAATAACATTTTTTTAGTATCAATATAACCATAAAAAAAAACATTGTATTGGATCTTATTTGATCATATCAGGTATCTATTTGTACCTATTTGAAATAAAACCTTGATTTTGCACTGAGCCACTGGCGTTGTTCTAATTTGAACGGTACATGTTAATTTGAGATTCGAACCTAAATAGTTCGCGAACCAATTTCGAACGAACTATGCCAAGTTTGAGTTTGAATAAGATTCGAACCGAACTAGTTTGATTTGTTTCAAAACGAACTTCAATCGAACGAGTTAATTGCGATTTTTTTTTCGAATCGAAGTCAATCGAATCACGAACTACGAGCTTTTTTGACAACCCTAGTTAGAACTTAGAACATATAATCATGGCAATCCTAGACAATAAAGCCTTGCTAGCCTGTCATTGGCTTTGCTGTACAGCCGGTTCACTGATCAGGCTTACTGTTCAGACTCCCAACTTGTGCTGCCGCTAAAATAGAGCTTTGATTTGGTTTGCTCTTAACATTTCTGGTCAATCGGTGTGAAATAATCGAATGAAAATTCATCACTATAAAGTGTTTCAAATAAACAGAGGGAGACGTGACACCGAGTCTGCATCTTCTGCATTAATTCAAAAGAGAACCCTTAAGAAGAGTTTAATGCATCTCGGCTGTCTGATCAGGATCGGAGTCAATCCAACCCACGTATATAATGCACATAACCCTTTAATATTAGTACGGATCTCAATCTGACGGTCCAGATCTATTAACGCACGCTCCGTTAATACAGAGGATACAAATTCCGTGACACTTGAGGTGGATCCATGATTTTTGTCAGAGGAAAAAAAAAAATAGCGAATCGGATTCAAACCCATTAGCTATTCGGGTATTAGATAAAAACAATGTTTTAACTTGTAATTTCTAATACCCTGACTTCTAATTCTAATTATCAATCCGAATTCAAAAAATTTATTCTAATTTAACTATAAATTTAACCCAAATTATAAATCAAAATTTCGGAGGGACAAAGTTTTTAAAGAGGAACAAAGTTAATTCGAATCTATAAATCTCCAGAAGGGAGCAGTTGACTCCCTCCGACTCCACTTGAGTCTGCTCCTACGCAGGGGTGAGTAAATCGCTCACAACTCGTAACTCGCTCATAACTCGTAACTCGCTCATAACTCGCTCGCTAAATGCTCATTAACAACTCGCTCATTAGCAACTCGCTATAACTCGCTCATTAACTTAATGAGCCGAGCATGAGCATACCCCAACTCGCTCATTAGCTCATTAAGAAATTAGTTATACAAATCCTGCCACATCTAATCTCTAGAATAGTATTTGGTTCTGTAGCTAAAATTTTTGAAACTATTTGGGCGGCAGCAAAATTTTCACAGACTAAAAACTTTAGAGGCAAAACTGCAAAAGTGCAAAACTAAAGTCACAGAGAGTCAGAGACTCTCTCCGCCAAAACCTAAAGCCCTCTTAGAGACAGAGACCAAAACCTAAATTCTATAAATTATGTTAAATTATGCATTGTTTAATTTGCTTATGGACATTTTTTTGTTAAACTTGCTTGTGGACAATTTGTTAAATTCTATAAATGAAAATTAGTGTTTGAATGATGTAATTTAAACAACTCGGTAACCCGTTCATTAACAACATGCTCATTAACAACTCGCTCTAACTCGCTCATTAACAACTCGCTCATTAAGTTAATGAGCTGAGCATGAGCATACCCCAACTCTCTCATGCTCGCTCATTAATCACCCCTACTCCTAGGTGACACCTCCGTGAGTTGACAGACACAGATGAACAAAAGTGCCATATATTTTTATATTTTTTAGATCTTGAGCTGCGATAAATTTTGGATTTTATTAAAAAAGGTGTTGTATAATTTTTTTTTTTAAATCGGTGTGTCAGAGTGACGTAGCGTTATGATTGATATAATAACATATGGTGCAGACTTAACTCCAAATTTTTGGATTAACTTCAAATGATGATTCAAATTATTGGATCAATCTACCTTACAATTGATACCTTTATATGCAAATTTTCTAAAATTTTAAATTAATATTATATAAAATCAAGAGGTAAAAAAATAAATACATTACAATTAACTTATAAACCTTCCTTTTTGATTACTTGACATACTAAATTATTCGAAAATTTATAAATTTTGTATGTAAATGTAATACCCGTTAAGTATATCAGTTTGAAACTTGGAATGATTTAAATTCGTCATTTGAAGTTGAGTTCACTGGGAGACTTGATGAGCTAACAATACCCTAATTCTACTAAAACAGATTATCATATTCTTTATTTTCCTATTTAATTCTTTTTATTTTAAAGTGTAACAAATTATAAATATTAAGAGGTTAATAATAATTAAAGATATTTTTTGTTAACTTTACTCTTTTGTTAAATATCTAACTAATTAAAAAGTTTCTCTTTCTCTATTCTTTCATCCCTCTTTTTTAAGGAACGGTAGTAATTTAAATTTTGAGTTTGAATCTGAAAGAATTCAGATCAATCCGACTTGAAATTAATAATCTATATAATATTTGTGCGAAACAAATTTAAATCTCTCTCATCCAAAATTCCAAACTCAAAATTTAAATTACTTGAATCCGAATTCCCTTTTATGTATTTCCTTTTCTGAATTTTGGACGACCGAGTGATCCTCGAGGATCCACATTCCCTGCTCTGGAGAACAGCTTGGGTGTGATGGGTTTCGGGACCGTCCAATATACTTTAAAATTCGTGCATAAGAGATTTCGCACGCTCGAAAGTTGCTGGCGCGAATCTTAAAGCAGATCGGACGGTCTTAGAACCCATCGAACTCACTTTGAGTCCGATGGGCATCGGACCCAAATTGTAGTCCCTGCTCTGCACTTGCCATCATTCTCTGCGAAATTCGGGTCGAAGAAAACTGAAGTCCTGGCAAGGCGATCTCAAGACTTGGAGAATAGAGAAGCGTAAGTGAGACAGATGGAATCGTCGGAATCAATAGGGGAAGGAGAAGGATCCTTGTTCGATGGCATGATCCTCTTCTCTCCTCCTGCCTCCGATGCTGCAAATCCTCAATCAGAGCCGCTTGATGAAGATCTCTTCTCGGATCTGACCCTCCAAGTGCCAACCCCTTCCCTGACCCTATCGCCCAGCTCGTCCCCCTCTGAACCCGGTACACCTGCCACGTCCACCACTCCGACTCCATCTCCTTCGCGCCAGGTGTCTCGCAAGAAGAAGAGAGCTGTACGCGTTGGTTATGCCCGTGATGCCGTATCCATTGACGATGAACCGCATCTTCCCTCCTCCTCTACCGCTTTCTCTTCTTCTGTTCCGCTCCCTCCAGTCTTTTACCAAGAAGTCACCGTCCCTCCACTTCCTCCTACTGAGCCGGAGGAAATATCCTCTACTGATTCGAGTTCCAATCTAGCTGTCCAATCAGAGAGGGAAATTGAGCAACACGAGGAACCATCTGCAGTCGTCAACCAAGAGCAGGGTAATAAAGAGGAAGAATCTTTAGTGGAAACAACCTCACGGAGTGAATCTGATAACGACAAGGTAGCAGTGGAGAATGAGGAGGGATGTGATTCCATAGAGCAGAAGCTGGCTGTAGTCAGAGCTAAAATCTTGAAGAAAGCCGAATTGGCAACTCAAAGAGCTGTATCAATTATGGCTAAAAGGAAGGAGCTGGCATTAAGGAGAAGAAATGTCGGGGAGGAGCTGAATATGGCATCGGCCAAGTACAAGGAATTGGAGAGCGAGTTGGAGGAGGCATGCGAGGCCGAAGACTTCGAGAGGGCTGAGAGGATCAGTAATTCTCTTGCTTCTGTGGAGAATGAGAAGAACCAGCTTCTTCTTGATTTGAGATCTGCTGAGCTGGATTATCAATCTGTGGAGTCTGACATGCAGGATGTGCTGGATTTGCACCTTTCTGCCGAGGAGGAAGCTGGTTCCCTTCTCCAACTGTTTGCTAAGGTACCATCATTTTAAGTACTGGTCTAACTTTTAATAAGTTTCATTGAGGTACTTATTTGTCATCACAATTATCCATTTTTTCGAGTAACGGTGAAGGTTTGAAGTCTCAGTACCATTATTTGATCCCGATGGGAATCAATGCTACTAAAGTGGATAAGGTTGATGAACCTTTTGAGTTGTCCCTTTTACTTATCTTGCAAAGTTGTGACTTTGCATTTTAGCCATCTATGGGCCCGTGGATGAACATTCTGTTTGGTCTTGCTATTGTGGATTTCTTTTTTTTTTGAGGGCGCTATTGACACTGAAAAAATTACTTTACACACCAAAACTAAATTCTTTTGGACAATTATTATTATATCTTTCTCTAGTGATAACAATGATCATTTACTATCTATACTGTGTTTCGTCTTCAAATGGAAAGGAAAGATAGAAAATAAATAGTAAAAGGAATTGTATAGTTAAAAAAGCTTAAATTGGAATGTTTGGAATGTTCTTGATGAAACCAGCAGAAAAGTTCCTCTCTCTCTCTGCAAAATTCATTTTCTAATTTCCAATTTTATTTGAAAATTTATTGTCAAGTTTGTCAAAATAACCATTGTCAAGAGATCCTTCCTCTTAATTATTTTAGTGTCAATATTACCCTCCTTTTTCTCTGGACAAGTGTTGATTCCTTGAAAGGTTATAATGTTCTGTTTCATAGCTGAACTGATGTTCAATTTTGTAAGAGTTGTACTTCAAAAATCCAAAATTCTCATTATTGTTTAGTTTTGTTAATCATCACAAGGTGAATTTCCGTTCCAGGAAGGCAGGAACATTTCTCCTTTTGATTGTCGGTTCTGAGACTTTGTTATATACTAAAACAATCTTAATAATGTGATATTTGATTTCATTTGTAAGGATGATGGTTCATGAGAATTGAAGCTTGTGGGAGATGTTTGAATTTTAGTATAATTGTCTTTCCATTAATTTGAAATTCTGAAATGACTTTCTGGAAATCCAAAACTCTTATACAGTACAAGCTTCAACCTCTTTTGGAAAAAATGTACTTGAACTCAAAGCTGTGTCCTCATCCCAGACTTGAAGGAATTGCAACAACCAAAGTTTTAGTAGAAGTCCTTGGAGCAATGTTTTATAGCTTGAATTGTTACTTCTTTATTTTTTTTGTAGAAGTTTGTGAGTGACCCTTCAATCTTCACATTAGTTCACATTTATCCCTTAATTATGTATCTATTGTATTGTTCAGTTAGAGGCGGTAAACTCTTTGCTCCTTGAATTCCAAATTTCAGCCAAAAAATTACATCACTAATATGAAAGGATGAGATAAAATTTGGATGTAGAAAATGCCCAAGTTAGTGCAACTCCTGTGGCCCAGTTTGAATTTTTAGTGTGAACCATGTGGGCCACTGCCTTTAATTGGCTAAAAGTTTGACAGAAATATGTACTGTTGCATCAGGAATAATCGTATATTAAGATCACTGTCACAGATCTTATAGCAGCATGTTCCATGTTAGCTTCTCTCTTTCTCCTGTCCTCGGTTTATTTATTCACTTATTTATGGCTGTCCCCTAATACATTTCTTGTTCTCCTTTCTCAGGATGCAACTGATTATGCTGACTTAGTAAAAAAGAATGACGAGGAAAAAGCCTCTAAAGAGTGGGAAGGATGGCAAACATCAATGGAGTTGCTAGAAACAAAAAAGATGGAGATGGACGTGGAATCTCAGGTGATTCTGGAAGCACGGTCAAGCATGGAAAGTGCAATTGACCACTTGGTCGAAGATGACAAACAGGAGATGGAAATGCTCACAAGCAAAGGGGATGTTCTGGCCAAAGAGCTAGCTGACTTACTAGAACTCGTACGGTTGAAAGAGCTGGAGATTGCTCAAAATGATGCCCAAATCCAAGAAGTTGAGAAAAGAATATCAAATGTGGTATCTGAATTCCATAGTACCCAATCAAGCATCAAAACAAGGCTTGATAGCCTGCAGGCAGCTCAATCAAAGCTTGATTCAGAAAGTGAAAAACTGGCTTTCAAGAAGAAGGAAATCGATGACTTTGTTTTTGTATCAGAAGAGAAAAAATCAAAGCTAGAAGAGCTTGCTAGTGCTGCTTCAAAAGAAGCAAGCACTTGTCGGGATCTGGTTGAAAACTGGAGGAACTTGGTGGCTCTCATCATGCAACATAGACAGGATCGAATTCATTTTGTGGAGTTGGAGGAGAAGGTTTCTCAAGAAATACAATCACTAAGGCAGCAAGTTGCTGATTCAAGAGAAAAACTTCAGGTTAGAATTATTTCTTTCCTCATTTGTACTTCTCTTCAGTACGCATTTGTGGGTGTTTTTTTTATCTCAAATTATGTAATAGACAATTAATGTTTTGTCATAATGGTAACAGGAATTGTCTTCAAAAAGAGGGTCAATACAAGAGGAAATAGTATTGCTGAAGCAGAGAGCTAGCTACATAGAGAAGAGGGGCCCGGAGCTGGAGGCAGAAAAGAAAAGGGCAGCAGCAGCCAGAAATTTTAAAGAAGCTGGCAGGATAGCTGCTGAGGCTAAGGCCTTGAATGCTGAGAAGGAACAGCTACAGATCAAGCTGGAGAAAGCAACTTCAGATCTGGGGAAACTAGAGGATGATATTAAAGCGACAGGTGAAAGAGTACAGGAATGTGAAGGGTTGATTTTAGTGAAGGAAAAGGAGGGAGCAATAGCAGGTTATAAGAGGCTACAATTAGTTGCAGCATCTGCCAGAGCTGAGCGTGAAGCTGCTCTTCAAGCTGGAGATGCAGAAGAAGCTGAGCTAATTCTTAGAGAGGCTGAAGTTGCTGAATCAAAGGCAAGAGATCTCGAGGAAACCTATCATGACCTTCTAGTAGACAAAGAAAAAATGGTCGATGAGACCCATTTGAATTCTGATTCTATTTCTTCCACAGCATTCATCATCAATCTTTCTAGCCAGCATTTGGCACAAATTGCTTCTTCTTTTACCCTTTCTCCTGAGAATTAGATTGTCAGATAGTGTAGCATATTCACATAGTCAAGTTTGCTCATCTTCATTTGGGAAGGTTTATTATTGCAGGAAGCTGCCATTTTTGTTCTTATTTTCTGTAGCAATTTTTTTATTGTGGATTAATTCTAGTCTTTGAGGTCTTGAAGAATAAGAGCGAGGCTTCTTGAAGAATAAGATCTATGCATTTTCTGGTTGCCTTTGGGTTTTTATTTTTCTCATTTGAGATTTGTATATTGCAACTTATATCGGAAATTCTTTCTTTGGACAAATCAAGTTTTTTTTCTTTTTGAAGTTTGAATGAGATGTAGATGAATGCCATGTAATTCGGCTGCATTTGTCATTTTTATAAGGTCTGCTGATTGGGAGTATTACTGGTGGGGACACGCCTTGAATAATTTTTTGGCTGACGAGGTGATGCCGTACATGGTTTCAAGTTCAAAGGGATGGCATGGAGGTCATGAGACATGATTCGTGTATCTGGTAGTATTAAGATTGACTAAATTCAGGTTAGTTCTTTCTCTGATCTTATATTTTCTGTCAGAAGTACTGGGTAGAAGGCATTATTTTGGTGGGTATATTGAAGGAAAAAGAAATGAGCTAATTTATCTAATTCAAGAACAAAATATCCATAATTGATCCAATAAACGAGTCTTTTTTTTTTTTTTGTTTAAATCCTGACAGTGGCTGTCAGGTGTAGTTAGAGAAAAATAAATCAAAACGTAGTACATCCTATCTGGTAAAAATATACGAGTCTCAAGGACAAAGGAGTGCATATAATTGTATTAAAGGAAAATGTAAGCGTCATATCCTAAATGATAAATAGGAGGATTTGCTTATGGCGGTAGCTTGGTAGTAAGTAATAACCCGAGTTCCATGACTCGGATGAAATGGAAGATTTGCCGATGGCAGGAGCTGTGTAAAATAACAATCTAGGGTTCCATGATTTATGGCTATCGTTGTGATATCATTGACTGCTCCTAATCTCGTCCTTTATCCTGGAAGCTTGGTGGAGTGGGCAAAAGCATAAATGATGCCATGTAACAGATTCACGAAACTCGGAAAACATTAGACAGTAACGTTGTCAAATTACTTGGCGAAACTTTTCATTAGAACAAAAACTAAGAACAACTATATCATATCAATCATCAGACTTGGAAACAAAAGAGCGTAAGTGATGTTTCATACATAATATTACACATCACTTTCCGGATCATTAAATCTCAATGGTACACAACAATTAAGCAAGTCAAGCTGAAATTAAAACACATGGGCATATATGGACTGATAGTAAAGTGATGAATGGAAACACACATTTACCGACCATTCAACCCTGAGGGGTTCACAAACAAGTCATTACCAATACCACTGCTGGAACTGTCTGGGGGCGAAGTTGTAGAGTTAAAATCAATCAATGGATCAGACTTATCTGCTGCCTTCGCTTCAGCTTCAGTTGCTTTTGCATCATCTCCAATTTTAGCAAGAGTAGCTTCACAAGCTGTTTGTTGAGTTGCTGGTGCTGGAGTGTTTGTCTGAGTTTCTTCTTCTACTGTTGGAGGGTTTGCCTCTTGTAACTGGAGAGCGTACTCGAGGTTCCACAATACGTCTCCCATGGACGGCCTGTTTGTACCAATCTCTGATAGACACTTTTCAGTTGACTCGACAAATTTGTTAAGACTGTCCTTGTTGATAGTCCCTACCAATAATGGGTCTATGATTTTCTCTAGCAAACCCTTCCTTTTTGACTGCAGAGCCCACTCAGCAAGGCTAACCTGCTCTCTTGGTAGTGCTGGATTGATAGGCGGCCTTGCGCATAGTGCCTCCAATAACACCACTCCAAAGGAATACACATCAGACTTGTCAGTCAGCTGTTGGCATCTGAAGTACTCAGGATCAAGATATCCAAAACTACCTTTCACAGCAGTACTGACATGAGTTTGGTTCATCCCTGGTGCATCCTTTGACAGTCCAAAGTCAGAAACTTTGGCAACGAAATTTTCATCCAAGAGGATATTAGTGGTCTTGACATCTCGGTGGATAATGCCTTGTGCTGTGCCCGTATGGAGATAGTGAAGACCCCGTGCTGCACCAATGCAAACCTCCAATCTTTGCTTCCATGAGAGGGGTACTGGCATGTCCTTGCCGTATATATGATCTCTGAAAACACCATTCGCCATGTATTCATAGACCAATATCATCTCGGCATTTTCATCACAATAACCAATTAAAGACACCAAATGGCGGTGACGGAGCTTGGAAAGAATCTGGATCTCAGTCTGGAACTCATTGATTCCCTGATCAGACTGAGGATTTCCTCGTTTAACCGCAACTTTTGTTCCATCATCTAGCTCACCAAGAAACACATTTCCAAAGCCGCCTACTCCAATGATTGCATTTTGATCAAAGTTCTTTGTGGCTGTTTGTATCTCAGCAAAAGAGAAGCACCGACCAAGTGAAGTCGATGAGAAGGTGTAACCACTCTTATGAGAACCAAAACCGGATCCTTTGCTATTATTCATGAAGGTAGAGTGGCCTGCATGGATAGGCAGGAGCCACGAAGAGAAACTGCTCCTCCTCTCCCATTCTGGTTTCTTCTTCTGAAGATTATACATCATTGCACCTACACCTACAAAGGCCACACATGCAAAACCAATTCCAGCAGCTGCAACAACTCGACCTTTAATGCCAGTGCTTGCTTTCTTGCCATCAACCCCAAACTCGCCATCCAAGCTCCCTACAGAATTGTTCATCTTGAGAACCTCCAGTCCATTGAGCAAGGCACCAGGCGTACCAGTATCCTCATTGAGAGGTCCAATTTGAACTGTGATCTGATCTGTCACCGAGGAGGAATTTAGGACAAAGTCTTTGTAGTAGGCCGAAGAAAGGTCACTGGTGATGGTCGATAGGTCCAGCCCTGATATAGCCATCTTCCCATTTATGTAAACATTAAAATAGAGATCATTGAGTGATTTGCTGATGATGTCAGCAAAATGCAACCTAATGAGGTATCCGAATGAAGACTCTACATCAAGCTGCCATGTGATGTTGAAGTTGGGGCTCCCAACTTGAGCATCAGCCATCTTGACGGCCGTGGCATAAACCCAATTGGGGGCAATAAGAGGAGAGGTCCCTTCGGGGTAGTTAATTGTGCTCGGAGCCACAGCTGTTTTGGCCCCAGCAGATTTGGATTGGATAAATGAGTCATCTTTATCCCAACTGCGCCCGAGTGTGTCATTTGCGGAGGTGATAAGAGGCCCTCCCACATTGAGGCGATACACTGTTTGGTAGGCCGATAGTGAAAGACCATTGATCTGGCCTACTGGGGCAAGAGTGGAGGCAATGTCAGAGATAAGAATGTCAGGGGCAGAGACAACCTCAATAGCATTTATGAAGGCAGCAGAGTCACGTAGAGGAAGAAAGTGAAGAGAAATCTGGCTGGTGGTAGCATTAACAAGGAACTCCTTCAGCACCACTGCAGAGGAGTTATTGATGCTGAAGCTATGGAGAAGTACGTATGAATCTGTGGTTACAGTGAATGAAGCAGATGTCAGGTCAAATTCAGTGTTGTTTAGAGGGAAGAAATGAAGTCTGATCCAGTGCCAGCCAGGGGCAGATAGGGGAAATTTGTATGTGGCCTGATCACGGAAGATGCGAGCCGAGAGGTACAATGGAGAAGGAACGTCTGTTGATGACGGGACGGAGACACGTATAGCATCTTTTGCTGACAGTAGGGAGTTGGATTGCGAGTCTGTCTTGAAAACACGACCATCTGTCGTGTTTGGCGCGACAGTTGAACCGCAATTTATGAGAAAGTTATCACGAGGGGTGAAAGTCGATGATGCTTTATTAGTCTCCCCCAAGGCAATCGGCAGCCAAGAAGTGAAGAAGATGGTAATGGCTAGGACAAACTTCATTGTCACGAGGTTCATCCTGAATTACATGGGAGTAATGTGAGAGGATGAAAAGATTGGAAGCGGGTGGTTTCCTCTCGTGCTACCTTCCCGATCACAGAATGTGTTTCGGGAAAGGAATAACAGAGAGGTTAGGGACACGACAAAAGTTATTTTGTGAGCCATTGCCTTGGAACAGAAATTTCGTTAGTTTAGCTAATTTTCTAAAAATAGAGAAAGAAAGAACTAGTCAACATTAGTGCTTCCAGAGGAGAGGTGCTCCGTTTGCCAATCTCTAGTATTGACGCTGACAGGATAACAATTTATAGCAAATGTTCATGTTTTAATTACAAAAAAAAAAAAAAAACAATCTTGATTTCAAAGAGTTAATATGGCGACAATCCCATGACGGAATTATGGTTCCTGAGCAGAAACTGTGATAAAATCTTAGACATTAATTAACAAATATTGGAGATATAATTAATTACAGTAATTGACATCTATTATGATCTTGCATTTGGAAAAAAAAAAGTCTATTATTATCTTGCATTTGGAGACTATTAATAACTTGTCGAAATCAAAGAAAAAAAAAGTTTTCGTAGTATAAAATTAGAAAGTCAAGATAGATAAGCTAGCTAGCTAGAAATCTAGAATACAAGGTAACAATCCGATATTATTGTATAGGATAGTGATATAAGATAATATGAATCGTATCTTCTTAGAAACGCACAAGTTAACTTCTAAGAGCAGTTCAGAAATTTGCACTCAATGATTCTGCTCATTCTAATATATAGTATGAAATGTGAAGCCTTAGTGATAAATTATAGTAGCTTGTTTTGCCTTCTAAATGATCAATGTGAGCTAAAGTTAACACACTTTCAGTCCTATTCTATAAAATCTGATCCGATCCGATGAACTCATAAATTGATCTGAATCTGACCTGATTCAAAATTTGAAACAACATGAATCGAATGACACAAAATCTGACCCGACCCGATCCGAACCGACCAGACATAGAAACTACTGTTACTTAATAATAAGAAATTATGCCCCTCTAACAAATTACTAGCTAATTCCAAGCTACTGCAGCTTTTAAAGGAAATTTTCGCTTGCTTAATAACTTACATAATATTCCAGAATTCCTGACATTTATATATAAAATATAAAATTCACAAAACTTAGTAAAGGTGGCTACTTGTTAAGTTAAAAATTATAATTTACTCTTATTCGTAGTTAGTGAGCGATTGATTTGTTCTTAGGCTACAATCTCTACTCACTCCTGACATTTAATAAATTACACAATCCTGCCACTTAAGAGTTTAAATTCCCTACTTTGTTTCCACTCATAAATATATAACAAAATAAAATTGTAAAAAAATAATAATTTAATAATTTAATAATTTGCCAACCATATATAGCTTGTACTCATTGATGTTTTGATTTGAATCTGATCTCAAGAAGTTTGGTGTAAGAGTCGTATGTGGCTTTGAAATGAAATTGAAGTTGGTAAGCTCAAGTCACTTGATCAAATAAATAAGGAAAAATATTTGAAGTTCATCTTAATTTTCAGTCCACCATCCACCCTGCTAATTAATATATCTATTGCCATTTTTATAAGGAAAACATTAGATGTCCACATGCATTTCATGTATGAAAGTCTACCAAATAGATAAAGCACATTACATGAATGGATGTGTAATCAATTAAAGAATTTCATAATTACCTTAAACTGGATGCAAGAAAGTAAATATCAAATACTTTACAATTATTTGTAGCAAATCTTGCAAATAATCTAAATCCTATATACATATATAGATAAATAAAAAAAAAAAAATAGATAAATACATGGATATACATACAAATAGGTTGATACACATGAAGAAAATAACTTTGTAATAGCCGAAAACAGACCAGAAATTATCGTAAAGTCTGAAAAATAAACCTCCTTCCATCAAATTAACAAAAATAAGGACATCAATGCAGATTAGTAACCTAGCTTGTGGCTTCTTGTGCTTCACTAGGAGTCGCTGATGGAGGATTGGCATGTTGTAGTTGGAGGGCATACTCGAGATTCCATAGCACGTCTCCCATGGACGGCCTGTCGACGCCGTGTTCTGCCAAGCACTTCTCTGTGGCCTCTATAAACTTTTCGAAAGAATCCTTGTTAATGGTTCCGACCAAGGTTGGGTCTATGATGCCGTCAAGCTTTTCCTTTCTCTTGCATTGCATACCCCAATCAGCGAGGCTTACTTGTTCTCTTGGAAGTCCTGGGTTTAGGGGTTGTCTTGCACATAATGTCTCAAGTAACACCACTCCAAATGAGTACACGTCCGACTTGTCCGTTAGTTGTTGGCATCTGAAATACTCCGGATCAAGGTATCCAAAGCTTCCTTTCACCGCAGTGCTAACAGCTTGGTTCATGCCTGGTGAATCTTTCGAAAGGCCGAAATCAGACACTTTGGCGACCAAGTTCTCATCAAGAAGAATGTTGGTGGTTTTTACATCACGGTGGATGATACCTTGTGCTGTGCCAGTATGGAGGTAATGAAGCCCACGCGCTGCACCAATGCAAATCTCGAGCCGTTGAGCCCATGTGAGCGGAGTGGTCAGGTCCTTTCCATAGATGTGGTCTCTAAATGGTCCATTAGCCATGTATTCATACACTAAAATCATTTCAGAGTTCTCATCACAATAACCAATTAATGACACCAAATGGCGATGACGAAGCTTCGATAGAATCTGAATCTCAGTTTGGAACTCGTTGATACCTTGCTCTGATTGTGGATTTCCTCTCTTAACAGCCACTTTTGTTCCATCGTCAATCTCACCTAGGTATACATTACCAAAACCACCAACTCCAACGATAGCATTTTCGTCGAAATTCTTAGTAGCTGTTTGTATTTCTGCAAATGAGAAGAATCTTCCACATCCAAGTGTTGATGAGAAGGTGTGACCACTCCGTGAACTAAAACCAGATGCTTTGCTATTTGTGATGGTAGAATGACTCATGTTGATGGGAAGCAACCACGAAGAAAAGCTGCTCCTCCTCTCCCATTCAGGTGACCTCTTCTGGTTTTTATACATAACGGAACCAAGGCCTAGAAGGGCAGCACAAGCAAATCCAATTCCAGCATATGCAACAACATGACCTGTTTGTCCATCTGCCTTCCTTCCATCAACCCCAAACTCACCATCCAAACTCCCTACCGAGCTGTTCATCTTGAAAACCTCCAAACCATTTAGCAGTGCATTGGGTGTGCCAGTATCCTCATTCATGGGACTGATTTGAACAGTGATCTGGCCTGATGCTACTGTGCTATTTAGAACAAAGTCTTTGTAGTAGGCCATGTCAAGCCCACCAGTGATTGTTGAGAGATCAAGTCCCGATATGGCCATCATTCCATTAATATATACATTAAAGTATAGATCATTAAGACTTTTGCTAATTATATCACAGAAATGTAACCTTACGAGGTAATCAAATGAAGGATCCACTTCAAACTCCCATGTTACGTTGAAGTTAGGACTCCCAACACTTGCATCAGCCATCTTAGCTGCCGTGGCATAGACCCAGTTTGGCGCAATAAGCGGCGAGGTTCCATCTGGGTACTTAATTACGCTGGGTTTAACCTTCTTTGTTTTCATAGCAGATTTGGTGTGCAAATAGGACTCATCTTCATCCCATTGTCGTCCTAGGGTATCATTTGTAGAAGTAATAATAGGACCTCCCACATTAAGGCGATACACAGTTTCATATGCTGATTGTGAAAGCCCATTGATCGGGCCTACCGGGACAAGTGTGGAGGCAACATCAGAGATGAGAATGTCAGGAGCAGATATCACCTCGATGCCATTAATGAAGGCCGCTGAGTTACTTAGAGGTTGAAATTGAAGGGAAAGTCGGTTGGTTGTAGCATTAACAAGAAATTCCTTGAACACCCACTTAGAAGAATTATCAACGGTGAAACTATGGAGAAGGACAAATTCGTCAGTAGCTACGGTAAATGAAGCACGTGTGAGGTCAAAGTCAGGATTTTCAAGGGGGAAGAAGTGAAGTCTGATCCAGTGCCATCCTGCTTGGTTCAATGGAAATCTATATGTTGCTTCTTCACGAAAAATACGGGCAGAGAGGTACAACGGTGAAGGAACATTCGGGGAGGATGGAAGGGAGACTCGGATGGCATCTTTAGCTGACAATAGATAGTTGGCTTGTGAGTCTGTCTTAAAAACACGGCCATCTGTTTGGTTCGGAGCAATGGTTGCACCGCAGCTTATGAGGAAATTATCACGCGGAGTGAAGGACGTTGATGTTGTTGTTGTTTGCCCTAAGACAATACACTGCAAAAAATTCAAGCTAATTATGATGGCTAAGATGAACTTCATTCCTATGAAGTTCATTGTTTATCCTGTGTATTATATTGTGAGAGAGCGCAATGGCGCTACGAGAGGGGGGGGGGGTGGAGGATTCCTATCCCGGAATGTAATCTCGGGAAAGGAATAGTGAGATGTTGGAGGAGAGGAAAATTAAAACCTGAATATTATTGCCTTCCAACTGAAAAGTGCAACTAATTTAGGTGACTTTCTAAAATTAGAGAATGAAAACCGAGATCCCGTTGGATTATTAGAGATAGGAGTGGCTGTTAGATGTTGTTTCCATGCATTTTAAACATAGAGAAACGAGGGGTGACACTGCCAGAGACAACTCATATCAAGAGCAAATCTCATGAATTGTTTCGAACTTATTAGATCTAATTGGTTATTAGATTATCACGTGTAATTTACTTCCAAAAATGCATGATTGTGCATCATGTATTTTATGTTTTCTATAATTAATTTATAGGTCGATTAATTATGATTAGGTCTTAATCAGTTAGCCTGATCTATATATACTTGAAAGAAACTTATTTAAACGCAATCTCATTACTTGAGAGCCCTTGATAGGTTCTGTAAATTTACAGCTTCAACTTCGCAATTTAATTTGCGAAGGTAAATTATTTATTTGAAGTAGCTAGTTCATCAGGATTTTATTCCTTCGAGATATTGTTTGCGTAATAGGCACCTTGCAAATTATATATATTCATCTTCAAGTTTATATATTTATCTTTGAAAAACTAAAATATCATATTTATACCTGCCATACTCAAATCTAATTGGTTCATCTATTACTTACAAAACATCAACATAATTGTTCTTACTGAAACCTTAGGGCCTATAAAAGCAACATAAAAGTACACAAAACCAACCCCAAAAAACAACAGTTTAACAACCAAATCAAAACAATAAAAAACTAGAACAAATAGCTAGCCACCAGTTTAATTCAGTAAGTCACAGTCCACTAAATCCCTCTTTATCCAATTAAGGCTCCGCCAAATGTTGGACTTAGAAACTTGTCAGCCTCAAAATACTCCTGGATGATTTCAAAAAAATTCTGTCATTATATATATATATATATAGTGGTAATTCTGTGTTTATATTCTGAGAGTCCATAAAATATGTATTTAGAGATAAAATATAATTATACACACATGGACGGAACTAGAAAATTAAGATAGGGAGGGGTAGATGAATAGATGTCATATAATTTTATTTTATGAGGAGGGTTAATAGTAATAATTTTTATAAAAAATAAAAAATTTAAAGAATAAAAATGAAAACACATAATTAAATATGCTACAAGAGAGAAATTAATTGCGGTTTAAAAGAGATATGTCGAATAAGATAGCTTGTATATAGTTATCTGCAATCTGAGTCAGATTTAGGGGGTTGGGAATAAATCTTACTCTGAGTCAGATTTAGCTTGTATATATATAGAGAGAGATGGGCTATTGTGCTTTGCAAAGTAAAACCTAGAGGTGCTATCGGGTCGGGTCGGGTCCGGATACTATTATATTTGGATCCGTATCCTAAAAGTGTTCGGGTCCAAATTTCGATCCATATACTTATTTGTTTCAAATCGGGTCGGGTCCGGATCCGGATACCTATCTACCCGTAGATATTTCGGGTCCAGTCTTTCGGTTCCGGATAGATAGATACCCATAACTTGTTTGTGGATTATCGGGTCCGGTCCGGATATGGGCGGTTCCGGATCCTAGGCGGGTATATGTCACAACTCCCAAGAATTTGAGAAAGTAAAATATTGGAGATGGTGATTTTCTTTTCTATGATTCAAAAAATCCATGAATGGAATATTAATACTAATTTTTAATAGAGAATTAAATTTATGGCAGATATTTGATTTCAATGAGATTTATTGCAAATGACATATCAATGAGAGCAATAAATTTTCATGATTATGCAGAGGATATATAAGGCAAATATTGAAAGATATATTCAGAGCAATAAATTTTCATAATTATGCAGAGGATATATAAGGTAGATATTGAAAGATATATTCAGAGCAATAAATTTTCATGATTATGCAGAGGATATATAAGGCAGATATTGAAAGATATATTCAGAGCAATAAATTTTATTAAAAAATTAATATGCAAAATGTGATTACTGGTATATGCAAAATTTGATTATATGTAAAATTGTATTTTCATAGTTATTAATATATGTTTTATCGGGTATTTATATGGGTATCGGGTCGGATTCGGTTATGGGTCGGATAACTAATTCAAACCCATATCCTATCCATTACAATATCGGTTCCGGATCGGATATTAAATTATTAATTTTGTAACCGTACCCATAATTTAACCGGTTATATATTTTAAACCATACCCGACCCAAATTAACCGGATCTGGGTCGGTTCCGGGTCGGATCCGGGTAATCGGATAAAAGTAGCACCTCTAGTAAAACCCTCTCTTTACTTCGGGTCATATTTTCATTTTTGAAAATTCAAACAACCGATCCGAACCGTTCAACATGTTTTAAATATTGAAATGTGCTTGCAGACTAAATTTTACATTTTTTGGAATTTTTTTACTATTTATTAAGCCACTTTGAAAATCGCTGATCCGGTGGTCCAGAAAATTTTACTGTTTATTAAGCCACTTATAAAAAGTTTGGTTGTGACAAATGCAATCAAGGTATTATAGTTAAAATAAGGTTAAACAGTAGATAGAGAGCCTCTAGGGTTCAGGTTTCTAATCCTTCTTAATAATGTAAAATACAAGTTTTGACGTTTATCTAGGCCGCATGCAGTACTGTCACTGCCACGTACAGTATAGACTGTCCCCGAGTACCCCGCGCACGGCACTGTCACTACCCGCGCACGGCACTGTCACTACCCGCGCACGACACTGTCCCTATCCGCATGGTGAGTTGGGTGTTTGCTTATGCGACTTGAAAGTTTTCCGATCTTTCGATCGGCTTTTGGGCTACCAAGACTAAAATATTTTAGGTACGAAAGTATATTTTTCCCTATACTACTCTGTAGTTGAAATATCCCAAAGACCCTACTAAATTAGTGTTTCTTAATGTTGTTCCAACTAAGTCTAATCTGTCCGTAGAGAAATTAAACTTAATCTAAGTACGTTTTATGCTATCCTGCCAAAGAAGCCTCTTGGATTCTAACCCTAGTATTTGAACCGTTGCTAAGCCTCGTTAGCCCCAATCTCACTACTACTTACGAGTAATTTCTCACACGAATTCTCTGAATTGCTTATTGAATGCATGTGGAGATCATTGACATATAATAGACAGAACTATGTATGCAAGGATATTATAAAAAGATTAAATTGCAATAGAAATTCAAATAATAACGCAAAACAAAACATAAACATATATTAAAACACAATTAAGAATTCAAGTACAACCCTCACCATAGAGATGAGAAGTTTAGCTTCTCATGGCCATAGCAATAAAATAATTAAATAAAGAGAACATAAATTACAATCAAATTGAAGATGGAAGAACCTTCACGCCTCCTAGTGAGCCGACTTCTGCCTCCTTAGATGATTTCTCCACTACCTGACTTCTAATGACTATCCCTCCCCCTCTCTCTAAGTAACTCTCTAACCTAATCTAACAATGAGGATTGCTAGCTACAACTATGGACTTGAAAACAATTGAAAACACTCACTAAATCCTAACAATGAGGACTTGAACACAATTGAAAACCTAACAATGAGACTCTCTATTTTACTATTTAACCTTAACCTTAGCACAATTAACGCCACCGCATCAAGCTTTTAAAAACCCCCCGAGAACCTAGACTAGTGAAAAGTGTTTAAAATCTAATACACTATCCCTGTGGATTGACACACCAATCATACTACATGGTAGGATCATGCGCTTGTGATCTGAACGTAAGTAGAAATTAGGATTTATAAATCTTTAAAAGTAGTAGTTCAATTTGGACTCATCACATCCCCATCTACTTCTCTCGGCCCAAATCATCCCTTTTATTTTTTCAACCCAATTAACCCTTCAACCTCTAGCCCATTTACACCTCCCCAATAGGCCCCCGCTCTCCTTTTACCCCAACCTATAGCGCCTCAAATTCATTCCTCTCCTTTAGTTCCTTCTCTCCAGCCCGCTACACTCACACATGTTACTTCTACCTCTACACAATCTGATCTACTTAATCTTGCTAACTTAAATCCCATTCAAACCGATACCGCCTCTACACAGAACACACATGCTATAGCCCTTTCACAACTTTAGCCTGCCACACTATCAACTCACCCGATGGTTACTCGTACTCGCGATCACACTCATCGGGTTTGTGCCTTTCCCGACCATGTCGCATTCACCACTACTTTTGAAACCAAACCAACATCATTCTCCAAGCAAATTCTAAACTTGAGTGGCGACAAGCTATGGCAATTGAGATGAATGAAGGGATTTTAGGTTAGCTTAAAAAAAGAATTTCAAAAATTTTCTACAGCAACCAAGGACCGAATCTTATTTAGATGTATCTAAACCTACTCTAAAGCATTAACTAGAGATTTCATACCTCCTTTGATATTGTAATCAAAGGTGAAGAACCTCCAATGGATTAGTCGGCCTTCTTGTTTCTTGATCTACCTCCAAGCAACAAATAGATGATGCCTCTCTTTGTATCCACCTAGGATTAATTAGAAAAACAAATGTCTTCTTGCTAGAGAATATTATTTGTTGTTGCTCCTTAATCAAGGTTTATACCCTTCAATAAAACACTTTTATTATAGTAGAAATTATACTCAACACATGATAAATAAGTGGATTAAGAGGAGAGAAATTTCAGCGGCTTAGAGAGGAAGACAAAAAATTTCTACACAATTGGAGAGAAACAAATTAGTATTTAAGGAACATCTTTAGGATTTTCCACTAATTAAGAAAGGCTAGAATATTTCTAAACTAATTGTATTCATCTCCATTTTCTCCATTTCTCTTTAATTTTGAATTTAAAAAAATTAATTGACAATTATGGCTGCCAACTTTCTTTCCCACTTATTCAAAATTAATCCACTACAATTAATCCAATTAATTGCACGTTGCATCATATGCATCATATAATTATTTTAATAATAAATATATTTATCATGTTTTTGTTGATAATAAAATTATATGATATGTCAACACATGATATAATTTATTTTTGACTAAGGTTGTCATCTCCATGATATTTATTTAGTATCATATGATGAATAGAATAAATAAAATTATAACTATTATAATTAATTATTTGATCACCATATTCATATCACATATGACATACTAAAATAATTTATCTAATTAAGAACCTATTTTGGTGTAACCCAAGAGGATATATGTCATGTTGGCAATAAAATTAAAACTCTTTTAATTTTATAAATCACAAACGGCATCTAGCAATACATTGTGATTACCCAATTGACACAGATGATATGTACAATACAATACCACGATCCAATATAAAATAAATGTATATTCGTGTTAATTCTTATGTCTCATGATATAATGAATAAATCCTTTAGAATTTATTCGTTTCTTAATTCAAAGCAAATTGTTTATTATTAACTCTTAATCATATAGCATGCATACAATCGTACTTCATCAAGGGGCCCGGTGATATCATCACTCATCAAACATGAGGGACAATAGTAATCTTGATGAACAACTTCCCTCCGCACAAGTCATGCATATTGAAATATCATCTGTATAACTACCGGTTAAGGCTAGCGTTGGACAATACTCACAATATATATTTCTCATGTAGGAAAGACGAACATCTCATACTTTAGAATTCAACACATATGAAATAATTGATGACACGTAACACAATCCATTCAATGTTTCATTTAGGGTCAAGTCTAATGCCATGTTCTCCAACATGCATTTATGTGATTAAATTGGTAACTCCTTACCTATGGTTTGTAGAACATAACTATCATTTAACTCACAAACAAATCTTTTTATGGTCAATTAGTGTTCCATGCTAATTGCCAAGATTAGAGACTATATTAGTGTAATTGTCATCTAATTATAGAGCTCTACAATTCAAGTCATCAACTTAAATAATCTATAATACGACAAATACTCAAGGAACAAAATGATATAAATCATCCAAATCATGAACAAAATATAAAAACTATCGTATGATTGGATTCTAGACCATAACACTAATAATGAATGCTCTTGCCCTCAACAACACATGGACATTGGTGCCTCCTCAACCGAATCAACAAATCGTTGGATGTAAATGGGTCTATAAGATCAAATGACGAGCCGATGGTACAATTGATCGCTACAAGGCACGCTTGGTAGAAAAAGACTTTCATCAAATTAAAGGTATTAACTACTTTGATACTTTTAGTCCCATTGTTAGGCCTACCACCATTAGACTCATTCTATCGATTGCGGTTTCTTCCAATTGGCCCATTCGCCAACTAGATGTTCATAATGCCTTTCTCAATGGTGACCTAACTGAACATGTGCTCATGTCTTAACCCGCCAGTTTCGTTGATCGGGACCATCCAAACCATGTGTCTTCTTTCTAAGGCCCTTTACGGACTCAAGCAATCTTCACGAGCTTGGTTCACCAAACTTAGCTCGGTTCTACTTGCACTTGGTTTTATTGCTTCTTGCTATGATCCCTCGCTCTTCATATCCCATTCTCATGACCACACCACCATGATCTTGGTCTATGTCGATGATATCTTGATCACCGGAAGCAACCTCTCTCACATCCACCAATGCATAACTCACCTCCAACAAGCCTTCTCGCTCAAAGACCTTGGCCCACTTAGCTATTTTTTGGGAATTAAGGTTCATCCATCGCCTCTTGGATTGCTTCTTTCCCAAACAAAATACCTCAATGAGATCCTCAACCGAACACACATGCAAGATGCCAAGCCGAGCCCTACCCCTATGGCCACCGATTCCACCCTTTTTAGCAAGGATAATGCTCCATTTGACGACCCACACCTCTATCGAAGTATTATTGGCGCTCTCCAATACGCAACCATTACTCGACCGGATCTCTCATCCGTCAATAAGGTATCTCAATTCATGCAAGCTCCCACCATCAACCATTGGGGTGCCGTCAAGCGCATTTTGCGTTACATTCACGGATCCCTTACTCATGGACTCACCATCTACTTGGATTCGGCCTCATCACTTCATGCCTATAGTGATGCCGATTGGGCTGGCTATATTGATGATCGCCGCTCGACTTCAGGTTTTTGCATCTTCTTAGGCCGAAATCTCATCTCATATGGAGTGCTAAAAAGCAACCCACCGTTTCCCGCTCGAGCACCGAGGCCGAGTACCGTAGCCTTGCCATCACTTGTGCCGAAATCCTATGGCTCCAATACCTACTTCATGAGCTTCATATCCGACTTGATTCACCACCGACTCTTTGGTGTGATAATCTTGGAGCTACCTTCCTTGTCGCTGACCCAATGTTCCATGCTCGTACGAATCACTTCGAGATTGATTATCATTTCGTTCGCAAACGTGTTGTTTCCAAGGAACTTTTTGTGCAGTTCTTGTGTTCAAAGGACCAATTGACCGATGTTATGACAAAACCATTGCCTACTTCAAGATTTGAATTTCTTCGATGCAAGATAGCCGTGTCGACAGGGATCACTTCCGCTTGAGAGGGGCGTTATAAACTGTAAATGGACTTCTCCATTTCAGTCTTCAAATTGAGACGTTATTCTCCAAGATTCTCATACTAGAGAGAGGTTTTTTTTTTTAAATAGAATTACTGTAAACTAAATCAACGGAACAAGCCTCTGGATTTGGGATTTTCGAAATTTAGCCTCCACCGATCCTAGGGACCGGTGTAGCCAAAAAAACCCAACCTACACCGATCCTGGGGATCGGTGGAGCCTGTTTTGCACCATACGGGTGCAGCCTGCACCCCTTGCCACAGAAAATCCCATCTTTCCCTCCACCGATCCCTAGGACCGGTGGAGGCTTGATCTCCAAAATTCGAACCCGAGAGGTCCAGAACTCCATCTCTGTCTCTCCCTTTCTTCTCCTTCGTTTCCTCTCCGAACTCTTCTTGTTTTTTTTTTCTTTTATCCTCTCAATTTACTCAACCATTTTAGAATCCAATTGTTTTAAAATTTCTGGATCGTCTAAGAGAGTTAGAAACTCTTCGGATCTACGATTTTGACGAGGTAAATATCTCTCTTTTTATAATTTTTTATTTTAGCCGAATTAAAATGAATAACTAATTTAATTTAGTTTGTTTAGTATATTTAGATTGTTTTTGGGAAATGTAGTGTTAAATTAGTATTTGGTGTAATTTAGTGTTGATTTGGAGTATATTTAGTAATTTAGTGGTAATGTAGTGTAATTTAGAGTTCATTTGATGTTAATTTAGTGTAATGTAGTGATGTAGTGTTAATTTAGAATTTATTTGATGTTAATTTAGTGTAATTTAGTATATATGTAGTATAATTTTGTGTAATTAAGTGTTCATGTAGTTTAATGTAACTTTTTAGTAATATGTATTATAATTTTTGTAAAATTAGATAAATGTGTGATGATTCTCATGAAGTTTAAAATTAGATAAAATTATAAATGTGTAAAATTAGTAATATGTAGTACAAATTTGTGTAATTAATTGTTCATTAAGTTTATTTTTAAAATCAAAATTAGATGATATGTTGTTTACATATAGTTCAATTTTCATTATTGTAGCCATATGCTTGAAAAAATATTTGTTTATATATTTATGTGTGATGACTCTCATCAGTTGAAAAAATATTTGTTTATCAAATTTTCTAACAGAGTCAATGGATAATCCGGATTATCCAGAGTTGTTGAAATTAGCACCACAGAACCACAGGGCATGGCAAGTTCGTGATATGGTAATTTTGATTATATTTATTAATTATTTGTTGCAAATAAATATTTCTTGAAGTATTTGAAGGGTTTATAATGTTTTAATTTTTTTTGGCAGCCTACCTCTTCATTGCAGGTAAATTCACATCAGACTAGTATTGCTTACAACGGTCGGATGGACGGTGCTCTGAAGAGGTTAGGGTTGTATCAAATTGCTCGCCTTAATGATTGCAAGATTGATCCGTATTTGATTACTGCTCTGGTTGAGAGGTGGAGGCCGGAGACCAATACATTTCATCTACCTGTCGGTGAGGTGACAGTGACGTTGGAAGATGTTGCATGTCTATGGGGCTTATCGACTAAGGGTAATTAATAATAATGAGTTGTTTATCGGTTAATTTAATTACCTATTTATAAAAAATAAATTGTTAATTGTATAATTCTTTTAATTTGCAGGTGACCCGATTACTGGCACCAGCGATACTGATTGGGACCCATACTTAGAGTTTGATCTAGGGGCTGATCCGGCAGATTTTTACAATCACCTCCATCAGACAATGCCATATAAATATAGGATTTATAATCCTAACACATCGAAAGAACGATTGTCCGTCTCTGCTTATGCGCTTAGACTAAAATGGTTGCGGGCGCAATTTAGTTTTGAGTTAGAAGATTGGCACAACGAAGAGATAGTTGCACGGTACACTCGAGGATTTTGTATGGATTTATTCGGGTCGGTTATGTTTCCAGATTCAAGTGCGGATGGAGTCCCTGCGATGTACTTGCAATTCATCACTGATCTAGAGACTCCACGAGAATACAATTGGGGAGGTGCTGTACTTGCACATCTCTATCGAGAGTTGTCACGTGCTTGCCACGCGGGGGCAGACACGATAGCGGGTCCGATGTTGTTGTTACAGATTTGGTCATGGACTCGATTTGCTGTTGGTCGGCCTATACCCCGATCAGACCCACCTCCCTTCGGTGGTGCCGATGAGGATACGAGGAATGCTTTCGGTGTGAAGTGGACCACTCGACATTTGTGGCCAGAGAACCCTCACTTAGGTAAAAAGATTTATAATTCGAGATAACTTCGATAGATTTATAATTGGTTTTTTAAATTTATATTTTTTTTTGGCAGGTGGTACAGCCACGTATAGAGATAACTTCGATAGACTAGCTGATGAGACAGTTAACTGGCAACCATACGTTGATTACTATGATAAGTTACCTCGACATGTCCGACGACAAAAGAGGTATTGGATGAGATGCGGTTACGTGATCCATTTTTGGATGGTGGAGTTTCAGCATGCGGATAGAGTCATGCGCCAGTTTGGTAAGCACCAAGAGGTCCCGCCTCCTCCTCCTCTACCATGGGATGAGATCAGTTATTTACGAAAGACGTGGTATCACGATGGCAATTCAACAAGGGATGGTTGTTGGGGGATGACTCTTAGTGAGTACATCGAGAAGCCTGCAGTATTAATTGGAGAGCGGAGACCATATGACATGAGTAGGCATCATATGTACATGCATTGGTTCAACGCACGTGGTATGAGATCAGTGTATCTATCAGATAACAATCCGGAAGCTCTACGGCGTCAGGCTCCCCCGCGGACAGGAGATGTTGCAACACTGGCATACGTTCCTCATGGTCATAGGCATTCTCGTGTGGTTCGTACATTATTTTTTTTTTCAATCAAACTAGATTTTTTAATATTAATGTGCAATGTGTCACAGTTCGAAATGTATTATGCAGATTTCTCGAGAGATACAATTCACTATGCAGGCAATAGACATGGTAAGGACCCCGGGACAAATAGCATATGGCAAGATAATGCTCGAGAATGCTCGTGACATTATGGAGGATATTGATCAGATCCACATCTTCCGAGGCATACTCGACAGTGCTGGGATCCCTACGGACTTGGACATGATCAATTTGGATGATGATATCCCTGATCAGCATTATCGTCGTCCTACAACTTCAGAGCCTCCCCCGACGTGGGACAACTTCATGAGCGGCACGGAGCCTGGATCTATATCTGAGTTCATGCTCAATGAACTAACGGGAGACTTTAGTATGATGGGACCATCCACTGGAGATCCGGGAAATCTTACAGGCGATTATGCTCCATCCACTTCAGATCCACCTCTTGGAGTCCGTACAAGGCAGCCTCCTGGGCATTACACTCCCGGGACTGACGCCCTTGGACCTAATCGACAGCGCCGACGAAGGCGTTAACATGTTTCGACTGAGTAAGTGCCTCTGTTAAGCATGATACCTTTTAAATTTTTGATTGGATCCATTATTTATTGATTAATGCATGATACCTTTTAATTTTTTTTTTGCAGAGGTACCTGAAGATTAATGTTAGATTGTATCCATTATTATATGTATGTTATCTGTAATGTTAAATGGACTATTGTAGCTTTAATTGGACTACCTTTAATTATCCTTTAAATGTGTTGTTTAAATTATGCTTATTTGAATCATATTTGAAATTCATGTATGTACCACCGAAGCATAATTTCTTGATTAAAAATGTCAAAGATAAATCTTAGAATACAATAAAAATTACAACATAAATTCTTAGAATACAATAAAAATTCTTAGAATACAACATAAATTCTTCGAATACAACATAAATTCTTAGAATACAACATAAATTCTTAGAATACAACATAAAATCTTAGAATACAACATAAATAGAACTTAGTTCAAATAAAATGAGTACAACTTAGTTCAACATAATGCATAAACTTAGAAATCCCTAAATCCTACGAGTTTAGCGAGTCGATGCACCTGTTACAAAATGAGTACAACTTAGTTCAAATTTAATTGGAAATAAACAGAATTGTATTTTGAATTTTTAAATTGTTATACCCGAACGTCTTGCTGTAGTTGACTCTTGATTGTGTTGTTGAGCATTACGCCTCCTGGCAGGGGCCTCCATTTTGTCCATAGTCATAATTCTTCGCTTGTGTTTTCTCCTACCCTTATTTATTTTTTCCTTATCCGGATCTGGCCTTATAATGGGGCCATCAACTAATGGCCAATTCCTTTTATTTCCAAATCCATAGAAACGACCTGACCAAGTATTTATATAATTTTGTAAGCTGTAATATGGGTTAACATAGTCGTTAGGATTTAGCCTCCTAACGAAACAAACTGCCAGAACATGGTTACATGGGATTCCTGTTAATTGAGGTCTCCGACACACACATATAGGCATTCCTTCTGCAGGGAAGGTAACATCGTACTTCACCTCGCCCCGAACACCCTTCAATTAAAAAATCATATTTACATCAAATGTATTACGTGAAAGTAAATAATTAGATTTATCGAATTATTGACTTACTGTCTCGAGAATTTCATTTTTATCAATAACCTCATAGCTGTTATGGCCATAATACATCGGTCTTACATCATGTTTCCTTGCTTTCTCATTACGACGATGTAAAAGCAGTGTAATGTTCATTGAAAAATCCAATCCCGATGCCTCCCATCCAATCGCGGCCTCCCGCCTATTTACAAACCAGTCGACGCACTTATAAAAGGTCTTTTCAACAATTGCACACACAGGTAGTTGCCTGGCAATCCTAAATACACTGTTTAGTACCTCAGAGCCATTACTTGTCATTATACCCCATCGATTGAGGAATCCATCATGCACTTGTGCCCACTTATGCAAAGCCAACGGCTCTGCATCAGAGTTGCGGAGCCGTTTACCAAATTTCATAATGTAGTCATATACGTCTGCATCTCTTTGCCTAATTCTTTCCATCCCCTCTTCAAATCTCCAGATTTTTTTCTTCTCAACATATTTTTTGAATACAGTTTTGATCCACTTTTGAGGGTATTTTTTCCAAATATTTTCACAAATATGCTGTGAACACAGTCGGTGGACAGCTTCACCGTTTTCCTCACACCATCCCAAATTAGGAGCCTCAAACACCCCTCGTATACCAAGGTGCTGGTCCGAGATAACGCAGATTCTTCCTGGCCCGACAACATTGATACGCAGCCAATTCATAAACCAACCCCAATTTTCTATAGACTCTTTTTCACAAATTGCAAATGCAAGTGGCAAGAGTTGTTGCTCTGCATCGTAAGCACATGCCATAAAAAGTTTACCCTTGTATCTTCCGGATAAGAACCCAGCATCAACACTAATCACAGGACGAAGATGAGACCAAGCTTGAATGCATGGCCCAAATATCCAAGCAACCCAGTTGAAAATATTGATATTATGATCTTCTGATGGTCCATGTTCTATTAGGTACTGTGTACCTGGATTAGATGCTTTGATGGCACCCAACAACGATGGCAGCATCTCGTAAGACTTCTCCCAGCTCCCAAACATGTCGGCAATTGCAAGTTTTCTATCTCTCCACAACTTGTTATACGAGGGCGTTACTGACCCAAATTTAACTTTAACCATATGCTTGACCCCTTTAATGCTCATCTCCAGATCATCTTTCAAAGCCGGTTTAATAATATCAGCAATTACTCTGGCAGTCATTTGATGACTATCCAACCTTTCAGCACTTCCAAAACATGTGTGGATAAACGGGTTGGTGGAAATTGTCCATGCACCAGTTGGACATACAATTGCATACAATTTCCATTGGTATTTAGAAGATTTACATTTAACTCTATACTTAGTTTTGCTGCTGTTTAGCACTTCCAACTCTGTGTTTCGGGGTAGGTGAAAATCAGCAAGTTCTGATTTTAGTTTGGCTTTGGATTCAAACATTTGACCTTCAGCAAATTTTTCATCTAACCTGGGGGGGTTCGCAAAAAATGCACAATCCTTGTATGGCATTGGCAATTCATCGTTGAATGATGAACATGGATGCTTAAGTCCTCGATTGAGGAATGGGATCGACTCGTGCCAATCCTTCAATACTTCTCGGGCGTTCATTTCAGCCTCAAATTCGTCCATATCTGCGTCCCATGCTTCATCAGAATCGTCATCATCAGTAGAACTTGTATCAGATTCATTGTCTCGATCTGATTGCTCACAAGGGTCATTACCAGCCTGAACCGGAGGTGTGTAGGTGGGTACAGGTACACTGCCCGAGTCAGGATGAAAGCCGGTCTGAACCGGAGGTGTGTTGCTACCTCCAGGTAAGCTATCTGGGCACGGATCATAATTGGTTTGGTCTGTACGCCGGTGTGCTTCAACAACTAATTCTATAACCCTAAATCCAACTAATTGAGCTGCATTTTGTTTAATTGTATCCCATAATTCCTCGTTTTCTATTCGAAAAAGTGAAAAGTAAAATGATCCTGGTGGTGCCGTGTTCATTCTTACCCTGATAGTAAGTTTAAATCGACTAGAAAACAATTCAAGTCCGGCATATATTTCTCTTTTCAAAACAGCAAAACTGATATCATCGGAAACAGAAAAGGTATATGCAGCTCCTATGTCATAACCAACACCGGTCTGAGTATTCTGGATGTTACCACCATAATACACGTTAATTACTAGCATTGCCATTTTCCTGAAAAAAATTAAAACCACAATTTAACTCCAATTATTTTTCAATTTTACAACACTAAATATAAACGTATGAGTTAAAAAAACTTACAATAATAATCAGAAGAAGATGCCGAATACAATGGTGGTGGCGATCTGTTCATATGGCAACTCCTCTATTGAATTTGAAAAAAAACGAAAAAATGAAAAAAAGAAGAAAGAAGAGAGAAGAATGGAGGCTGGGAAGAGAAGAAGAGAGGGGAAGAAGGGTGCGGCTGCTCGTTTTAACCCTAAACCTGCCTACACCGATCCACAGGACCGGTGGAGGCATTTTTGAAGCTCCACCGATTCTGCGGATCGGTGCAGGGTGTTTTCCGTGTGGTCGTTGGTGTAATAGGTGTGGCAGTGCAAAACATGCTCCACCGGTCCCTAGGACCGGTGTAGCTTGGGTTTTTTCTGCTCCACCGGTCCCTAGGATCGGTGGAGGCTAGATTTCTAAAATTGAAACAGGAAAGGCTGGTTCCGTTAAATGATTTTACAGTAATTCTATTTAAAAAAAAAAATCCTAGAGAGATAACCGCATTATTCTTTATGTTTCTTCTACAGCTCTCTGTTTTAACTTTTAGCACAACTCATACATTTTATGATCGTCTATATAGGTTGTAATCTTCTCTGTTTGAAATTAATACAAAAGACTAAAAACAGAAATACTTCACTATACCATTTGTTGGCAGCGGGGCTCGCTATGCATGGAAAAAGAAATACGCTGGATGCATGTGCTCAATTATTTATGTCAGGACATGAGATCTGCAAAAACATATATATCGATGGCCCACTAAACATAGAATCGGTTAAATTTATTAATTCTAAAAGATACTCTAGCTGGAAAAAGAAAGATTAATTAAGTGGTCGCAGTTGAAGAGAGAGAGAGAGCCGTTCAATCAAAATAAAAACGGTTCAAATATAGTCACGCAATCACATTCTTCAAATATTTTTTTCCGATCAAAATTGAATGTACAGATAATGAGCCGAGTTTCCCATACATCAATTTGGGCTTCACGGGCCGAGATTACAGAAAATATCCTAATAGGGATCCACCTTATCTCCGATTGTAATATCCTCTCCAACTGTCGCTTCTTCGCCACGGCGATCTTTGAGAAAAGAAGAGAAATACAAGAAGGGAACTAGGGAAGAAAGTAGTAAGGGCAATGGCGGGGACAGCGGTTCCGTCGGTGCAACTGCAACCACGCGGGCTCATCTCTAGAAAGGAAATGACGTCATCATCAGGAAGAGCAACTGGACCATTGGCCTCTCCTTTTGTGAGGTGGATGGGACCCACTTGCTCTTTACCTCTTCCTATGCTCTTTTGCCAGAGACGCTCCGCTCATGTCCTCGTGCGTTACTCCTTCCTCATGTCTGTTTTTAATTTTTTTTAATTGGTTGCGTACTTGTTGAGTTAATATAGTGGTTGATGCAGAGAGCGAGCAGGGCAGGAGATGCAGATAAGATGCTTGATGAATTGCTGAACAAGTATGGCAAGGTTGTCTACACAAATTATGACTCCGGCAAACCTAAATCTTCTTCGCCATCCTCTTCTTTTGATGATGATTCTGAGAGCTTGTCCCGTATGTGTCCTTTCTGTTTTTCTCTTTCTTCTTTTGCTGCTATCCTGTGTGCATGTGTGAATAATCATGGTGCTGTTCTGGCTTTGAACCAAATTGACATATAAAGTTGGCACTTAATTTTACTATTTTTTCAAAGATAGAGAAATCTTTTAATGAACAATATTTATGCTCAGGCGATCATGATTTCAATAGGACCGAGATTTTGTTTCGCTTTCCCTCGGATGTAGTATATTAGCATTCATATGAATTTGTTTAAACCAGGCTGCTTGCATAAATCCAAATGAGACTTCATTTTGACAGTAGGTTGTGTGATTAACCATACCAATAAGGTGGTACCATGTTTGCAATTACAATTGGGCTAAAGTTCAATACTTTATTATGGGAACATTGCTCGTTTACTCAGCCAAACAGACTTGCTGACATGTGCACGGCATATCTGACCCAAGTGATTGCCTCTTTTCTGAATGCAGTTGCAGTTGCACTTGCTAGTAGTGCAAACGATGTAAAGGCTGAAGATATTCGTGTTCTGTATGTGAAACCTTTGGTCTACTGGACTCGGTTCTTCATCATTGCCACTGCTTTCTCTAACCCCCAAATAAATGCCATTGTGTATGCTTCTCCACATTTCTCTAACTTGATCGTTCTTACCAATAGTTAGTTTTTCCAGTCATATTACAGATGAATATCTTTTTTCCATGTCAAAGATATCACTGACTTCTTTTTTTTAATTCTTTTTTCTCAAATTTCCTCGATTCTGTAGTGGCAAAATGAGAGACATTGCAGAGTTGGAGTTTAATAAAGTTGCAACAGGAGATACAAAACCTAATGCATGGACATTGCTCGACTTTGGTAAGATTTTACTAAGTCCCTTTAGTTTTTACCATAGCATTTTTGTTGCAATTTTATTCTTGAAGCCACCACCCCACCTGTGGCACTCAATTTGATCAATTTGCATTAGGTTTTTGTATTGTCACTGATGCCTAATTTATGTATCATCGTCTACTTCTTACCTGGCAGGTGATGTTGTAGTCCATATATTTCAACCTCAGCAGAGGACATACTATAATTTGGAAGAATTCTATGGCAATGCCACCCCAATTGAGCTTCCTTTTCCCACCAATAGCAAATCTTCATATCGCAGCAGCTGACTAGATCTGTAGGTTGTACTTCACATTTTTGTACTCCATGTTGAAATAAATGACTCTCCTCGTTTGACCCAAGTAGATATAAATTTACATTGAGGAGCGGGTTGAGGCCATCTCAACCAACACATTGTTAGCAATCCTTAATAATTTATGGGGTTAATTCAATTACACCTTTGACATTATCATGAATAATTGATACTTTAATTTGTATTTCATGAGCAATAAATTTGCATACAAAATTATAGAAATTTGAAATTCGTTTACTACAGTATCAGGCCCTGTTCGGCTGCACTAGGGAAAGGGAATGGGAACATGAATGAAAAACTTTAGAACTGAATTTTACTGTTCATGTGGAAAAAGAAAAATTCAGTCTAAGTGAATTTTTTTTTCCCACGTGAATAGTAATTTCGTTACTGCAGCCGAACAGGCCCTCAAAAAGTTGAAAAAGTTAATTGTATGTTGCATTTGTTTTTGCACGTTGATCGATTTTTGAAGTTCTTGAGTTTTACAAAACTCTAAAACTTAATTATCTTTTATGAAAAATTTGTTTGTGAGATAGAACAACATAAAAAATTTAGTTTGGCGTTACAAATTTAAATCTCAATTATCGATGCAAGAAAAAAAAAATGTTATCGTGATATGTCAAAATAAGAGTTTATCCACAATAAAGAAATTCATGTTACACGAGATAAATTCGTAGCCTCCTTACATCTTGTTTGGATGGAGAGTAGAGGAAGGAAGGGGACGTGAAGAATAAAAAGGAATGGAATGGAATAGAAAGGAAGATTAACATATTTAACTTCTTTGTGTTTGGATGATTAATGAGGAAAAATAAATTTAACTTTTCTTTCAGTCTTATTTTTTGTTTGGTTGACTAAAATTTAGGAGGTTAATGAGAAATTCAGTGGTTGTGTAGATATGTGACAAAAAACTTATATGAGAATTATATAGGTAAGATATAGGATTGGACATTTGTGTTTTTTGTTCTAAAAATATTTGCAACAAAATTTATTTCCATCCGTTACACCCCAAATCGGGAGGGAAGCCGATTCTATTGATTATAATGATACAAGGTTAAACTTTTCACCTCATGTATTCTTCACCTCCGACATAATTTTGTCAACCAAACACGGTTCGACGGAAAGTTTTCTTTTCTTTCCATTCCCTCCCTTCCTCTACTCTCCATCCAAACAAGGTGTTAGGATGACGAAGACCGCACACATTCCAAAGTAATACAAACGAATTAACAAGATATTGTTTGGCGATGAACGAACATGAATCCGTTACTGAGAGAAGAATGCAAGTGCATGTCCAACGCTGACGATGATGGCCGGCGATATATTTGTCGCGCCTGTGTCAAACGTCCCTCTGAATCATGTTTTAGTTTGGTGAATATGATCATCTCCGATAAACGCAGTAAGTTAGGTCCAAATATTTTCGAGTATCTTGTGTGCTTAAAAGATTGGATTGATGCTGAAACTCGCATGCAACATCATCCTGTATCGAAACTCAAGAAAGCGGTACCGAGCCCGAGGCTGAGGAGGATTCAAACGGTGAGCAAGAGAGCGAATTATGGTATATGAACAACAACTTCTAGATAGGTAGTGTCGGTATAATTTCTAACCTCTTTTAAATTATAAATTTCTAAACATTTCAATTACTTTTTTAAATTATTCATTTTAAAGAAAAATTACTAACAAAAAAAAGTTAGAACTTTGCCTATGTTATTTTACATAACCGGTCCCAAATCTGAAATAAAGGAAAGGGTAACTTTGAAATAATAAAAATGTTAGAATGTCGTGAATTTTAATTTATATTTTATTATAACAAAAATTGTTGAGTTGAAATAACAAACTTGTTGAATTGAAAAAAAAAAAAAAAAAACTCAACCAGCGGCCAAAGGCAGAGGCGCAAGCCGCGCAACAGAGGCAGCAGACCAAAAAAAAAAGAAAAGCTAGACCAGACTGGACTCGGACCCGGACCGAACCTAGGACCGGACCGGACCGGACCATGGACCGTGGGAACTGGGAACTAAGGGCTAAGGACGGGTTTGGGCCAACCTAAAAAAACCGGACCCGTGTGACCCGTCCAACCTGTGGACCGTGGAACCCCAGGACCGTCCGGGTTTGGACCCGGACCGGACCCTTTTCAAACCACTAGCCTCCCCTCCTATTTAGTAAAACAAAAATAAAAATGGATAAGATGTACTAATTCATCCAATTGCAAAGAAGGCTAGGAAAATCTGTCTTTCACCGGTATCGAAAATTATGGGACTTGCGTTGGAATCTCTCATCCCGTCTCCTTCCCCTCGTACTTCCGCAAAAGAATCCTCCCTCTCCCTCTCCCTCTCGGGCCGTCGCATAGCCTTCACCACTCCAGAAAATTATGGGAACCGTCTCTCTCGCATTCTCCAACTGCGCGGCGCCACCCCCCTTCCCGTCCCCACCATTTCTGTCGGCCCCACCGCTTCCACCCTCTCCTCTCTCCGCTCATTTCTCCTCCCCTCCTGCTCTCAGCTACGAGGTAAAGGAAAAGGAGCACTCGATTCCTTCTCCGCTCTGGCATTCACTTCCCGCACAGGCATCTCCTCTTTCTTCCTCGCTCTCTCCCAAACTCCCCTTCCCTATCCCCCACTCACCTTATCTAACGATCCCTTCACTGTATCTGCCCTTGGCACTGATGCTGAGGCACTGCACCAAGGGGACCCTTCTCTTCTCACCTTGCTCTGTCCTGATAACCCTAGCCGGGTTCGGGTTCTGGTGCCTGACATTGCAACCCCTGCTGGGCTTGTTAAGTCTCTCGGTAACGGCTCTGGGAGAAAAGTGTTGTGCCCGGTCCCAGCTGTCATTGGTCTGAACGAGCCTGATATTATACCTGATTTCTTGGCCAACCTGGAATCGTCGGGATGGGTCGCTGTTAGGGTTCCAGCTTATGAGACTAAATGGGTTGGGCCGCAATGTGCTGATGTTCTGGTTGAGCTTGATGGTAATCTTGATGCCATTGTTTTTACAAGTACAGCAGAGGTGGAGGGGCTGTTGAAGGGGTTGGATGCAGTGGAGTGGAATTGGGAGAAGGTAAAGCAGAGGTGGCCCCGCATGGTAGTGGCAGCACATGGGCCTGTCACTGCTGAAGGGGTCGAGAGCTTTGGCTTGACGGTGGATGTTGTAGGCGAGAATTTTTCTAGCTTTGACGGAGTTCTTGATGCCCTCTCGTCACGATTTCAGGATCAGTGTTGACTTACCTTTTGCTTGATAGTTTTATTGGTCTGTACAAGTTCTTTCAATACTTGTTTTGTTCTTCAAGTTAGGGTGACTCTCTGGTTAAGATGTTCCCAATTTGTTGGTTGCATTTAAAAAAAAAAAGTGTAATTATCTAAGAATGGTTTGATTATATAAATATGTATTGCAGCCCTGTATTGTAGATCTGTTATGTTATTTTTTGCTCTCAATTTGAAAAGGTATTAACTCCTCTATATTAGAGGACAGCAATCACATTTTGTTTGACATCTGTTCTTTATAATTGTCTCTCTTGAATAAGTATGCAAACCTAGTGTTAGACTGTACCTTCTTGGTGTTGAATTTTCTTTTATTACGTAGTTTTGGTGTACTTTCTGTGACAAACTAAATAACCTAATTGGTTCAATTAATTGAATGGAGCGGTGAGTTGTTTGTCTATTATATAGTTTCACTGGAGGATTTGATGAAAGTGGTATATGTTATTGTTTGATAATCTTGATTTTTTTGTGGTGCTTCTGTTAATATGGCATCCTTTTCTTTTCAATTAATCAGGTAATAGCCCAAAATAGATACAAGAAATTTTATGCTGAAATGCCTCCTTTGGTGTGCTCCTTGGCATCCATGTCAATCTCACTAGCTCAGTTAATCAGGCTCTAGGAAGTGTTGTAAATAACTTTTCTTTTTAATATATCTGTTTGTGAGCAATTTTCTCACGGACCTTAAAAAAAAAATACTTTGGCAATAATTTAAGGACATGTATAATTTGTCACCAACTTTAAATGCTTATTCAACTACTGTATGAGGTAGAATCTGGAATATGGCAATAGCAATGTTGTGATGATAAATGTATCTACAAGTGTTTTTTTATTTTTTACCACAAAAGCTATTTATAATTAAGAATCTGGAGTGGGTCATGGCAACATGCATTATTTTAGTTTATGTAGTATCGATTACATATGCATGATAGTCACCAAACAAATATGATGACTAATGCATCACGGTAATGGCATGAATTACCTACCTTCTGCATACAAGTGTAATGAGAGCTGGACAGTGATATATACTGGTGTAGGGAGTTTGTTGTGATCCAACAGTTCATTATCTACATTTAATTAGTTTTGATAAGATGGATAACGAGGCATCTGGTAGTAAAGGCAAAGTGTGTGTCACAGGTGCCTCGGGCTTTATTGCTTCCTGGCTTATTAAGCGGCTTCTCCAACCTGGCTATCATGTCATAGGAACTGTCAGGGATCCAGGTGTGGTTTATTTTTAATGTAAAATCATAGGTTAATCTGGTGTATATACGAGTTGTGGATTAAATTACAAGAAATTCCCTTTTTTTTGGTGGCAGGGAATGAGAAAAAGGTGGTGCATCTGTGGGAACTCGAAGGAGCTAAGGAGAGGCTAGAGCTGGTGGAAGCTGATCTAACAAAAGAAGGGAGTTTTGACAATGCATTGATTGGTTGTGAGGGTGTTTTCCACACTGCATCTCCAGTTATTGGCATTAAATCTGATCCCAAGGCATGCATATATATATATATTAATGCTTAATTAGTCTGTTTAATGTTAGTTAGGTTTCTCTTAAATGGTAATATGTAAAATTTTTTGCAGGTAGAAATACTTGACCCTGCAATAAAGGGCACTTTAAATGTGCTGAAGTCGTGCAAGAAGAACTCCATGATCAGACGGGTGGTACTGACATCGTCGTCATCTACAGTACGGGTGAGAGAAGACTCCGACCAAGATAAGATGCTAGATGAAACTTGTTGGAGCTCCGTCGAACTGTGCCAAAGATTGCAGGTGATCTTATGGATCTAAACAATTAACCTAGCTTTTGGTTCATAGAGCCCATTTCCCTTTTTACATTCCTAAAGAAACTTAATACCAATGTTTCAGAGTACAAACCTGAGTGATAAGGGTTAGATTTTGTACCTAAAGAAAAATTTATCTGTCAGGTGCGGCTTACTGGGGTAAAAAATTTAGATTTATCTACTCCTTGAGTTTGTAGGGACACAATCATTTTTTTAGCTTAACCATACAAAATTTCCCCCAAAAATGTACTTGCATGACTCCCTTTTTGAGTGATTGTGTATTGAAGATCTGGTATCCACTTGCAAAAGTGTTGGCGGAGAAAGCTGCATGGGAATTTGCGGCAGAGAACAATATTGACCTGGTGACAGTTCTCCCTTCCTTTGTGGTGGGGCCCTGCTTGCCTCGTGACTTATCTCTCACGGCTTCAGATGTGCTCGGCTTGTTTAAAGGTACCAATTATTTTTCTAATGTGCTGCTCATTTTATCCTGTAGGTTTATCAAGAGTGATCTTCTAATTGTTTTTTTTTATTAAACCTTAACTAACGGTATATAGGAGAAACTGAGAGATTCTCCTGGCATGGAAGAATGGGTTATGTGCACATTGATGATGTGGCATGCTGTCATATACTAGTCTATGAAAATGCAGATGCAAAGGGGAGATATATCTGTAGCTCTTCTGTTATCAACAACAACGAGTTGGCAAGCTTACTTGCTAAAAGATATCCTTCTTTCCCAATCCCAACATCGTAAGTGAGCTCACTCTCTTTCAAAAGATAGAATTTGTTCATTCATAACGGTAAGTTCAATAGGTTGACATCAGATATTTATGTCTACAGATTTAAGCAACAATACCGGAAGCTAAACTACAAATTTGATACCTCAAAGCTGCAGAATTTGGGGTTCAAATTCAGAGGGATTGAAGAAATGTTTGACGACTCTGTACAGTCCTTCAAAGAACAGGGCTATCTTTCTGAAAATTGAAGTGACTAGGAGACTAAAATAAAAGGGCTCTCTTTTTGGATATCTCAGTTGAATTGGGTTCTTGATGAAAACGTTGGGTAGTTAATTTACTTGTGTCTCTCAGACCTACTACTTGATTTTTACTATTACCTTTGCTGTTTAAAATCAATGATTGTTGCACTGTTGTCAAACGTGCATTATTGGTGCTTGTACTCTCTTTTGTGTATTGTATTATGCATTTATCCGTCTAAAATGAAATTTTTTTTTTAGTTTATGCGTCTAAAGCTGGCTTCGGCCTAACCTAGCTAGCTTCTAGCCTATTCTCCGTATATAATTTCACAGATGAGTATGTGCTCATTTTGTATATAATAAAACAAATTAAGAGTTACATATGAATGTTGGAGAGATTAGAAAACAGATCGTCAGCAAGACATTGTGGAAGAGAGGCCGGTAGAACGAGAGCTGACAAGATTAACAAAGAGAGATCAGATTCAGACAAATGGAAAAACAATAATAACAACTGAAAATAATTAGATTGAAGAGAAAACAATCAAGATTAGTAGCAAGAGATCGCTGAAGAGAGATCGGTGGACGAAAATGAAAAAAAAAAAAATTGAAGAGATGAAAGAGAGTAAACAAAAATAAAAGAAAAAATATAGTATCTAATTTTAGAAAAATAAAAATAATAAGTGAATTATTTAAAATTTTGAGAGAGACGAGACAGACGAACAACGGAGGGAATGTTTCAATAATTTCTCTTTGCATAGGAACTTTTTGCCCCCTTCAAAATTCGGGCTAATCCGAACTGTATGAGGCAAGAGAATATTTGAGTTTAGATTCGGACTGTTCGATTAGAATTCGGGCCAATCCGGTCTGAGAAGGAATACACAGGATCCCTTTAATATTTGTGTCAGAGCAGATCGAACGGTCAGGATCTAAAATCAAAATTTCTGTTACCTCAGGTGATCTTAATTCGTCGGGCGTAACATAGTTCATTTAAGAAAAAAAATTAGGAGTTGTCAGTTGTGAATTCAGAGTAGGTCCGATGCCCATCGGACCTACTTTGGTTCGATGGGTGTGGTGACCATTCAATTTGCATCAAGATTTCGTGCGCTGTGCATCAAAATCCATGTGAGTCTGTATCAATTTCCGTGCGAACATATCTTGATGCTAATCGTACGGTATTAGAACTAATTGAACTTAAAAGTAGGTCCGATGGCCATCGGACCTACTCCTATCTCGTCAGTTGTAACATAGTTCATTTAAGAAAAAGAAAAAAAAAAGAATAAATGTTGATGTGACTGTTGTCTGTGGCCACGTGATGTGAGACCGATGAGCCAACTAATTTTACAAGTTGGAATCTCTTGGATTTGAAGTTGTGAAATTTGCGGCAAGGCCACACAATCAATTCGATGGGCTAATAACGTTTGTAAAAAATCATGTGGGGGAATCGTCAGTACAAGGCCACACAATTCGATGAGCTGTATACGTCGCAGAGAATCTGGTTGCTACATTTATTTATGTCTCTTTCTGTACAGGATCAAAATAGCATTGCCGCCACATATCTTTGATTCCTTGCCCTACCTGGTGGGGTTTTTTTTTGATATGGGAATTAGCTATAAAACTACTTGGAACTAAATATCTGAATGGAGAGAACAATTTCCCGTAATAAATTTGGAGATAAGACCAAAAGGTTATTAGCAAGCAATGGGGATGATTAGATGCCATTTGTAACATTGTTAGCAGGTGATGTTTAGCTTCATTTAGTACGAATTTAGTGCAAGCAACAGGAAATGTGCTGGTCGGTGCGTCTGTAATTTCGCGTCTGTGGTACATATTTATTAATACTTGAGACATTTTCTGAACAAAAATTTTCACAATCAACCTTCGATAATTTTTAATTTTACAACCTAAAATATGATCGTAATTGAAAAAAAAAATTACTACAATCTTCAGACGAATGCTAGAAGCACAATGGAGGGGCCGATTTGTAATTTGAAAAACTGGAACTGTACACAATGGAGAAGCACGAAGGTCTCGGGAAGAAATGAAGAACTCTCTGTCTCGGGAAGAAATGATCCAGAGAGGAGAGTTCTTTTGATATAATCACTCTGGACCGAATTGCCAATTCGGTCTGGGCTAAAATTCCTTCTGGACCGAATTGACAATTCAGTCTAGAATTAAAAAAGCCCCTAGACCAAATTGCCAATTCGGTTTGGGCTAAAATAGCCCCTAGACCAAATTGCCAATTCGGTCCAGGAGAAGTTACATGCAAGGCCACACAGAAATGGTAGGGATTTTCGCTAGACCGAATTGCCAATTCGGTCCAGAAAAAAAAAATCAATTCAGACCAAATTGGCAGTTCGGTTTTTATGGTTTTTGTAAAAAAAACAGTAATCAAGTTGTTTTTTTAAAATTAATTATTTTAATTACGTTTTTAAAAAAAAATCCTACTGGTGGGGTTTTTTTTTGATATGGGAGTTAGCTATAAAACTACATGGAACTAAATATCTGAATGGAGGGAACAATTTCCCGTAATAAATTTGGAGATAAGACCAAAAGGTTATTAGCAAGTGATTGAAGTGATAGCTTCATTTCGTACGAAAGCAAGCAATGGGTTATGGGGATGATTAGATGCCATTTGTAACATTGTTAGCAGGTGATTTATAGCTTCATTTAGTACGAATTTAGTGCGAGCAACAGCGATGACTTGGTGCCACATATAAACTTCTACCTGATTTGCTACATTATTAGAAGTGCTGACTTCTATGTAGCTTCTTAAGACAGAGCCCGATAACAAATTTGCTGTTACAATATCACGGTGAAATCAAGCAGAATTACCTTCAAAAAAGAGAGAAAATAAATCAAGCAGAATTGAAGTGATACAATATCTCAAGTATACGAATTAACTGTTTCAAATTTAAGAACCGCGAGATTAGTTCAGTGGCACGAGTTTTTGTCTCTCTTCGAACAAATGCAAGTTAAATTATCGAGAATAATATTAAAAAATGATGAAATGTATTGGGACCTTTAATAAAAAAAATTGTTTCATATTTAAAAGTTAGTAATTTCTTTCATATTAGTTGATATAGGTGCATAACATTATATTTTGGGACTAGGTGGATACAATGGATCACTCAATGGTTGTATAGTTCTCAATCTTGTCTAGCTATAAATGGGGAACTAACTGAATATTTTTCTTGCAAAAGGAGAGTTCGACAGGGTGACCCGTTGTCCCCATTTTTATATATATTAGCTGCATATACACTTAGTAGGATATTTACCAAAGGTAGACAAGCACATGTAATTAAAGGCTTAGGTCCACCGTGTTTAGATGATTTAGCAATCACAAATTGTCACTATGCCGACGACACTATTCTCTTCCTAGAAGCTCAAGAAGAGAATGTGGAAGCAGCATGGTGGGCCATGCTAGCTTTTGAGGCTATCTCTGGAATTAGAATGAATTACGATAAAACTGAATTGTATTCGTTAAATGTAGATGACACACAACCTCTTCAACATTTATTTAGATGTTACGAAGGAACTTTCCCTATTAAATATTTAGGACTGCTCTTACACTATAAAAAATTGCAAGTAGTTGATTGGTCTTTTCTGGTAAATAAGGTAGAAAGTAGGCTGCAACAATGGCAAGGAAGCTTGCTATCCATAGGAGGTCGTTTAACCCTAATTAACTCTATCCTTACAGCTGTACCTTTATATGCACTCTCAGTCTATAGGATTCCTCTTACGGTAATCAAACAATTAGATAAGATTAGAAGACGTTTCTTATGGCAAGGTAATTCTAAAAAGAAAAAATATATTCTCATAGATTGGTACACCTCAACTTTAGCTAAACAGGTAGGTGGCTTAGGAATTCTAGATCTAAGACAAATGAACATATCTCTTTTACTCAAATGGTGGTGGAAATTGAAAAATTCTGAATACAATGGACTTTGGAAAAATCTTATAATACATAAATATGTGACCAATCACCATCCATTAAAATCTGCCTTCTGGACTGCCATGTTGAAAGTTAATTATATAGGGGAAATGGGGGTATCTTACGAACCAGGAGTAAATTCGCAAATTAGGTTCTGGGTTGACCAATGGTATAAAAACTGCACATTAGCTACTAGGTACTACACTTTGTTTACTCAATGTACAAACCCAAACATACTCTTAGCTGATGTGGTACACTCTCAAGGGCGATTAGTGAAATTTAGAACTTCATTAGTAGGAATAGATTTTCAGGAATGGACAGAATTGCTCCACCTAATCAGCTCCACTTCATTCACTTACTCACACGACAAAATTGAGTGGAAATGGAAAGCCTCAGGAAAGTTTTCAACTCATTCAATTTATAAAATTCTTAACTTTGGTGGGTATCAACCAAAACATGCAATGATATAGTGGAACTTGCCGGTACCACCAAAAATTAGAGTATTCATGTGGCTAGTTTCGCATAATACCATTTTAACCAAAGACAATTTAGCCATTAAAGGATGGGTTGGAGACCCCAAATGTCAGTTCTGTTTCCACCATGAATCGATTGACCGTCTCTTTATCACTTGTACATTAGCTCAACAAATTTGGTTTTGGTTAGGCAAAAGTCAATTTGTAATGCAATCATGAACAACTTGGGATAGTATACTTGCATTTGCTTATTCTCTCGATTTCCTAGATAGAACAGGATTCTTAATTCTACTTAGTGCAGTTAGTTGGAGTTTGTGGAAACATAGGAATGAGGTTTGTTTCAATGCTTGTGATGTTAAAAGTGCTAGAAATCTGATTTTACTAATTAAATCTCTTTGTTCTTATTGGGCAGGAAACATGAGCAAGAAAGTTAAGAATGCTGTTAGCGAGTGGCTGCCGATTATAGAAGATGCAATTCCTTTGAACCAGTACATGCCGATGGAGCTAGTGCCTTACTACTCAGGTGTAGAGGTCCCTGGACAGCAAGGAGCTGCTGCTGCCGAGGTGCTACCGTAGTGGAAAAATGACGATGCTTCACCAATTTTGCCGTATAGTTATACTTAGCCTTAGCCCAATTCTTTATGGCTTAGTTTTAGCAAATTTAGCGTACTTTTGGTGCCTTGCTAATAGCAAGCTTTGGTGGTTATGTTGCCTTTTACTAAATTTTTGGTTTGAAAAGAGAGAACATGAATTCTAGCCTAATGGATAGATAAAACTGGTCTATGTAATTATTATATTTCAGAAATGAAATGGGCTTTTTTGCCTTTAAAAAAAAAAAAAAAGGTGCATAACATTATAACAGGGACTCTAATAACAATTTCCGCACCATAATTACTATAACTGTCTGGCGGGACCACAATTCTAGCGCTTAATTTTTTTCTAAAGTATTAATACCTATGCACAAAAATATTCATATATATACATGGAAGTATGTATACCTATGAGGTGAACAATTTTTATGTAAATAATGGTTCTCCAACCAAATCCCCCAAACGTCACCGCATTGTCCCCGCACCATAACTACCGTAACTACCTGGGGGGACTGCAAAAACTCCAGTGCTGAATTTTTTTTTCTAAAGTATTAATAGCTATGCATTAAATTCATTTATACATATACACGAAAGTATTTATACCTATAAGGTAAACAATATTTACGTAAATAATTATCTCCCCAACCAAATCTTCCAAACGTCCCCGCACCATAAATATCTGTGGGGATCACTCAAACTAAATGGGGGGGGGAGACCATACACGTTTCTAAAAATATTAATATTGCCATAACTATCTGGGGACCACAAAACTTGATATTTTTACATATGATGCTGGATGACGTCTGAAAATATTAATATCAAGTATTGTAAGTATTTTTTTCTATGAACTGAAGTATTTATATGTATATATATTGTACAAAGTTTAATCTTCAGGCATTCAATCATATCAAGTTACACATCAAGTATTAATATCTTATTTTTTAAGTATTAATATCTTATTTTGCAAATATTTATACATATGCACTGAAGTATTTATCTCTATGAGAGTAACTATTTTTGTTAGAGGAAATGTTGACGCAGAGACAATTGAGGAATGTTGATGCGGGGATATGGAGTCCTCACTATTTCATTAGAGGAATGTTGACACGAGGGCTATTGGGGGTTTGGAAAAGGAATTATCAAGTTACGCATCAAAGTATTAATATCGTATTTTTCAAGTATAAATATCTTATTTTCTAAGTACTTATATCTATGAAGGTTGACGCGGAGGGACGAGTGCGGGACTATGGGAATGGGGGACTATATAATTAGTGGGAACTATAGTACAACATTCCTTTAATGTTGCTGCAGTGACAGAGGGGAGACTGAAGTGGAAAGATTCATATAATTATTCTTATAACAGTGATTATAAGCTGAACTATAACAATTCATGTGCTTTTATGAACGTAGAACAGGGAGGAAAAAAAAAGGAGGTAAGCCCTTTCTGTAAATTAAAAATTGGAATTTTTTTATTAAATCTTATAATTTTTTATATATTTATACATTTTAGTTTTCTTTGTAAAAGAAAATTACACCATATTAAAATTTTCAGCTTTTTTAATCTCAATTTTTAGTTCGTGTGTAGAATTTTCTTTTAATAAAGGTTCGAGGTCAGACCACCCAACTATTTAATATTCATAAGAAATTATCTCATCCGGGTTTCAAACCTGCAATCTCCCAGCGGTTTTTCTCAATTTGAAAAAAAAATATGTTTCCAAATCATATCCACTAATTAATTATGTTTCCAAATACAAGTATATTAATTATGTTTTCAAATCTATCCATAAAGTCCATTCTATATAATCATGTATAAGATCTCATATATACAACTGGGAATATATAATGTCCACCTTAGAATAGCTACTCAAGAATTCTTCTACCAGAATGATTAAAGAATTTCCCAACTAAAAGTTCTATCAGAATATTTCCTCTATTAGATTACCAAGCCTTGCAACAGCTAGTAATTAATTTTGTTAAGAGAAAGAATGCTTTTTTTTTTTTTTTTAAATTTAACCATTCTATCTCATCAACAGATATATCTAATTAACTGTACTATGTTTTTAACAAAACTGAATTCAATTTATAACTTTTCAAATCTCATTAAAGAGAGCTTAAAAATAATAGAGAGTTTTGTAAACCCAAAATTCAGAATATCAAATTAAACGATTCTATAATGATAATTAACTAAACTAATTGCTTATTCATTATAAGATTCTAATTCAAATAGTTGTGAATAAAAAAAAAAACTAATTTTAAAGAAAGAAAACGGAAACAAGAGCAAGTCCACTTGGCCAACACAATTAACTAGAATTAATAACAATCAAAGTTAATTATTTTACAAAAAGTTTTAGAACTTTGTAATTAATTTGTTGACAATTAACATAGTATTATATCATGTTATGAGTAGACATTATATCCAACAAGATTAGGGGTGTCAATGGGTACGGTACGGGTCGGGTGGAGGCATTTTCATACCCATACCTATTAAAATTGACTTTACCCATACCCATTACAAATTGACCTTATCTACCCTACCCTTACCCGTTAATATTATCTAGTAACAAAACGGTAGCGGATGAATAACGGATAATACTAAGATAATAATTAATTTTATTATATTTTACAAATTAAATATAAAAAACTCATTCATTTTATACATATGTAATTACATTTCTAATAAAAAATAAATGTGCAATCAATTCCAACTAAATTGTTTTTTATAAAGGAAGAAAATTTAAAAACACGAATACATATTCAGGTGAGTTGGAAATTGAATTGAATATATATTTAGATTTTATAATTACCCTATAGGGTAATAGGTACGAAATAGTCATTACCCATACCCTTACCCATTTGGTTAACGAAAAAAAATTCTTACCCACACCCACACCCACATCCAATAAGCTAATGAAAAAAAAATATTATCCATATCCTCTTTATCAAATAAAATACGGATCGGATAAACGGTTAAAAAAGTACCATTGACACCCCTAAACAAGATACCTATTAGTAATGTGACAATCATAAGAAACAAAGTTTGAATTTAAAATCCGACATTATAGACACAATCTATGTAGGAATGTGAAATTTTCAATAATTTAAAATTAACAACTCTTGATACGTCATCAAACATATAAATATTGCTTGAAATTTGTTTGATATTTCATTTATATATCCAACAAGATACCTATAAATTTATTTTTAGTTTTACATTTTATATGAATTAATTTGAAAGAATATTATCAAGATTGTAAATATAAGCTATTGTGAAGTGATTCTCATCTTATATCATACAATATGAAGATTTTTATTTATTTTGGTGTCATAATGCGATCGCAATTGCATCATAATTTTGTACTGAGTTTGCTATATCACGAAATTCGTTAAATAATATAATCTCAGAGCATCTCCATTTCAGTAATCAGAAAAAAAAATTAAAACAGTTGTAAAGTAATATTTAAAAATTAAGTTAAATTTAATTTCCAAATTCTTATATTTCTGAAATTAAATTATAATTTCTTTGAATAAGGCTAGCGTTCTATCTGTAGTATAGTGGCATGACGTGTCACCCCTTCGAAAATTTATTGAATATGTTTCAATGGCGAACCCAAACTGTTGAAATCGATTTACTTCATGAGTGATGCATTTACATGCAAAGATTTTTTTTTTTTTAATTCATTTGGTATAAAGTCAAGTAGTAAAAAATGAAGAATTATAAGTTAATTTTAATACATTCATTTTTTATTATTTTTTTACCGCTTGACTTTATACTAAATGAATGCAAAAATTTATAAATTTTATATGTAAATACATCATTCGTGAAGTAGATCGATTTCAACGGTTTGAATTTGTCATTTGAAGTCTATTCAATAGATTTTTGAGGGGGTAGCATGACATGTCAATATGCTACAGGTAGCACGTCAGCCTTTCCCAATTTCTTTTATGCCACATCAACGATCTCTTTCTCTTTCTTTTTTCTTTTCAGTGAATAGAAATGATCCTTTTCGACAAAGTGTCAATTAGAAAACGTTTGTTTTAAAAGAAAACCTTCTTATTTTAGCAATTGTCGTAGATCCCAATAATTTAAATAAAATCTTCCACATTGGATTAGAAATTGGAAAGAAAAACCAACTGTGAATGCTCTTATACTCTTGTAGCAACATAATTTTTATACAAAGAAGTAATAATTACACTCCTTTATGTATCCAATTTTTTAGCTACCATCTTAATATTTTATAATTTTAACTTTATCATCGATTTTTGAAAATGTTCATTCTTATCATTGACAGAGTTGATACATAATATAAAACATCAGTGTCGGAATTAATCATTCATAGTTCACAATGAAACATTAACCATGGCATAAAACACCGGTGCATCATCAATATCTTTGAAATTAATAATACGTCAATACATTATTTTCAACTTTTAAACGACAATAATTTTTTGTAGGAAACTCCAATTTGAGCATATGATTCCAATTCAGAAACTCGCGGAGAGACAAAGAGCTTTGTGTTTGGGACAATATGCTCGAAAGCCGACATAGTTAAAATTTAAAAAAGAAAACCTCGTTTAGTGCCTCAAACTTTAGTTGAAGTTTCTGATTCTCAGCAATTATGTATTTTTTATTTCAAACAGAAACAACGTGGTTATTTATCAGGAAATTTAATTTGATAATTACCAACATTCTGGAATAAAGTACTAACATTTCAATTTTTTTTTCTAATTGCCTTAAAATTTTAAAATAGAAACAACCATAATTTTATATACCAACTCTCCCTTGGGAAAAAAGTTCCAAAAAAAACCTCCACGCAGACATTGTTTGCCTAGAGGAGTCTGAATCTGCTGCGATTCCGAGACGGATCGCAGGATCCTAAAATTTCCGAGATCAACGGTTCAAACTTTTCCGTGCACGGATCTCAAAAACGTTCTTGAAAAAATAATTTTTCATGCATGCATCTCAAGAAATACCAACAGTTGAAATGGAATCGCAGGTATTAATTCCCCGAGAAACAAAGCAGATTTATTTTCCTGCCTAGAGTCCCTAAACTCTGCGCAAACAATATCTGTTTGGATGATAAGAATTGACCTTTTCAGAAATTGATGGTAAGGTTAAAACTATAAATATTAAGATGGTAACTAACAAAATTTCGGCCTTATGTGACCCCTTGCACCATGATATGTTATATATATATATATATAGAGTAGAACTAGGGTGCTCTCGAGTTCACCAAGCCCTTGGTGAACTCAAGTCCAAAACTCATCGGATCGGCTTCAAATGACGAATCCGACCGTTGAAACCCGTCTACCTTACGAGTGATGCGTCTACATGCAAAAATTTTAAATTTTGAAATTAATTTTGCATAGAGTCAAGTGGTCAAAATTAAAAGGTTAATAAATTAATTTTAATGCATTCATTTTTTGACGTTTTTTGACCACTTGACTCTATGCAAAATTAATTTCAAAATTTAAATTTTTTGCATGTAGACGCATCACTCGTAAGGTAGACGGATTTCAACGGTCGGATTCGTCGTTTGAAGCCAATCCGATGAGTTTTGGACTTGAGTTCACCAAGGGCTTGATGAACTCGAGAGCACCCTAGTTCTACTCTCTCTCTCTCTGGCTGAAATGCTGCCGGCAGCAATTTAGCCACACTCTATATATATATATATATATATATATATATATATATATAGATGAGGGTTCCACTGCACCCTCTTTTGGTGCACCTAACGTGCACCCAAAATTCATATCTTCATTTTCAAAGTTCAAATAGTCGATTCGAACCTTCCAACGTGTTCTTCATATTAAAATGTGCTTGGAGACCAAATTTTACATTTTTTGGAAATTTTTTACTATTTTTTCAGAATTTTTGAAAATCATCACTTTGCTGAATTTCAAATTATTGTTTAGTTTAATCAAAAATTCTGAAAAAATAGTAAAAAATTTCCAAAAAATGTAAAATTTGGTCTCCAAGCACATTTTAATATGAAGAACACGTTGGAAGGTTCGAATCGACTATTTGAACTTTGAAAATGAAGATATGAGTTTTGGGTGCACGTTAGGTGCACCAAAAGAGGGTGCATTGGAACCCTCCTTATATATATATATATATGAGGAGGGTTCCAATGCCTCAATTTTTCATGCCTCCACCATGCCTCCATTTTTAAAACTTTAATAACTCAAAATTTAAAACTTAAAAGTCAAAATAAAACCGTTGGATATGATCTACATCATTTTATCTATGTGCTCATAAAAAATTATCACATTTTGATTTTGTTTTGGTGTGAATCAATAAGTTGAAAAATCAACGTCTAGAAATTATCCACATTTGTACGTTTTTTACAAGCTCTTGATGACAACCAAAAAAAAATTGAAATGTCATAATTTTTTACACGTGCATAGATAAAATGATATAGATCATATCCAACGGTTTTATTTTGACTTTTAAGTTTTAAATTTTGAGTTATTAAAGTTTTAAAAAATGGAGGCATGGTGGAGGCATGAAAAATTGAGGCATTGGAACCCTCCTCATATATATATAGGAAGTGTCTTCGGTGCTATGCATAGCATAGAGGCCTCCGTGCTATGGCTCAATTTTTGAGTTTTCAAAATCCTAACGGTCGATCTGAATCGTTCAACATGATCTCCATATGAATATGTACTTGCAAACCAAATTTTACATTTTTTTAGAATTTTTTTACTATTTATTAAGCCACTTTGAAAAAATAGTAATTTGTACACAACAGTAAAATCTTCTGGACCATTGGATCAGCAATTTTCAAAGTGGCTTAATAAATAGTAAAAAAATTCTAAAAAATGTAAAATTTGGTTTGCAAGTACATATTCATATGGTGATCATGTTGAACGGTTCGGATCGACCGTTAGGATTTTGAAAACTCAAAAATTGAGCCGTAGCACGGAGGCCCTCTATGCTACGCGTAGCATATTAGCTAGATTATATATATATATATAGGAAATTGCTAATACTATGCATAGAAGGGGCAAAACTAGGAAATTGAGATTGATGGAGCTGGATGAGTCATGTAATTTTATTTTATAAGGGGGGCTAATAGTAATATTTTTTTGTAAAAATTCAAATTTTAAAGATCTAAATTACAAAATTTTCTGATGATAGGGGGGACTTAGCCCCCTTTCCTTATTGTGTAGTTACGCCATTGATGCATAGCATAGAGGGCCTCCGTGCTACGGCTCAATATTTGAGTTTTCAAAATTCTAACAGTCGATCCGAACTGTTCAACATGATCTTCATATGAATATGTACTTGCAAACCAAATTTTACATTTTTTTAGAATTTTTTTAATCTGAATGATACATAATTTTCAAATAAAGTGATTTTTTACGTGCCTATCTAAATAGTAAAAAAAGGTAAAATTTGATTTGCAAGTAGACGAGGTTTTCTTTTTCCATATGAATATGTACTTACCGTTGCTTGAAGGAGGAGAGGAGTGGGACCCACATCATAATATCACCAGATAAAACACATTTTAAATCTACACTGAATAAACCAGATACGAAATTATTAGTGGCCATGAAAATGACCACAAAAGAGAAAGGAAAAAAAAATCACATGGGGTCACGCGTCTCTTCCTTGGCCTCGAGACACGATTAAGACACACAACTCCATCCTCTCCCAGTCAAGTGTGAGGCTATATCGTTATTCTTTAGTTTCTGTTACCTCGTTCCCTTCTTATCTGGCCATTTTGGAGCAAGGTACGCAGCAGTGTTAATTGGTACTCTCAATAATTGCACCTTTTGTTTATCTTTTTCTTTACTTCTTTTAGCAAGTACTGTGAAATTAGTTAGTTAGTTTGTTGTCTTTTGAATGTACATGTGCAAGAGCTGTTAACCGGTCACGCTTAACTTTAATTGTATTCCTTGTTATTGCTACTTTTGCTATTCAAACCTGTCACATTTTTATTGGTACGAACATCTTATCCTGTTTGTTTTAAAAGGTTTTTTTTTTTTTTTTTTCTTTCAAAAATCTTATCCTGTTTGCTAATTAACTCTTCTTAACTTCCAGATATTCTTCCATCCATAGTTTAAGAATTTATTCTGGGTTTCTGAAGTAACAGTGTTTGATCAACACCACTGTACTCAAGCAGAAAGGCAATCAAAGCACAGTAACAGATTATTGGGACATATATTACAATGCTACCAAGCTCCTCAAAAACAAACCTCCCCCCTGGGGAGGTCTCTGATTCATCTGAGGCAGGACTAGAGAAATGGATGGCCTTTCCGACCAAACAAACCAACAGTGAGATAACAGAAGAAGGCGCAATGGCAGAATGGGGGCAACTCGGCCCAAAATCATCTGAGAATGGAAAACCCGGCAATAGGTTGTCAGGTGATAAGTCTGTCGAAAGGGCTTCGACAGAATCAAGCTCTGGAATACCTCGGGTCTCACAAGACCTCAAGGATGCGCTCTCCAACCTTCAACAAACTTTTGTAGTGTCAGATGCGACACAGCCTGATTGCCCCATTTTGTATGCCAGTGCTGGGTTCTATACTATGACTGGTTATTCTGCTAAGGAGGTCATTGGAAAGAATTGGTAAGGCAACAATATTATATTAAATTAATCCAGAAAGATGTAAATATAAGTACGAGTTTTTAACAATAAAATCATTTTCTAAAATATTAAATTCTTGCTCATGTTTTATGTACAGCCGGTTTCTACAAGGGCCAGAAACTGATAAAGACGAGGTTGCAAAAATACGAGATGCAGTTCAAAATGGAAAGAGCTTCTGTGGAAGGCTGTTGAATTACAGGAAGGATGGTACCCCCTTCTGGAATCTTCTTACCGTTACCCCGATTCGGGATGATAATGGCAAGGTTCTCAAGTTCATCGGGTCAGTGTCTTCATATCCTCTGCATTAAGTAGTAAATCAATATTCCAAAAAAAATAAAATAAAATAAAGGTCAGAATTATAGTATTGAAATAAGTAGGAATGGTTTAGAACCTGTTTTCAGTAGTGACTTTATCCTAATATGTGTTTTGCTAGAATTACCAAACTTTATTTGTGGAACAATAGGAAATTTAACAACACTTGGAGGTGCATCAACCACTATTTATTTACAATTTTTTTTTAAGGTTAGTGGCTTTAAATGCCTACTAACGATTTCATTGATAAATTAGATATTTACAACGGGTCAAATGACCCTCATTCCTAGATCTACTCCTTTTATTCTATTCAATTCCTACTTATCTACACTATTTACAAATTTTACTCTTTGCAGTTCTTAATTTAAGTTTTTTTATTTGCACCTTTGTTCCCATTTAGTGCTTGCTTAAGAGAAAATTTTCATATATGCAGAATGCAAGTTGAGGTCAGCAAGTATACAGAAGGCCTAAGCGACAAAAAATTAAGACCAAATGAATTACCTGTTTCTCTTATTCGCTATGACGGTAAGCACAGTTGAGCCAATGTGTAGTTTCTCTTCTCAAATATTTCCAAACATCACCTCACCACACCTAATTTTGAGCAGCAAGACAAAAGGAGAACGCCTTATCATCCATGACAGAGGTGGTGCAAACAGTGAAGCATCCTCGACGGTCACAGCCAGAGCTAGAACTCCCAATAAAGATAAATGAGCCAGAGAAATTGGGGAATGTGGATTCACCTCAGAGAACCATTTCTGATGCAAAAAGCTTCTTTAAATCACCGGGCCGTCTCACTCCACTCCATGACTTCAAAAGCGAATCACCACACCACAACACACGCAAATCAGTTCGCCTTTCCTTAATTGGGTCAGCTTTTCACCATCTCAATCTATTTAATTGAATATCAGAAAAATTAGTTATAAAAATTTTGTTCTCAACCTGGAGCTTGAAATTATTTTTATGTACAATCTGGTAGCCTCTACCAGAGTTTAAAAAAAAAAGAAATTATTTTTATGTAGGTTTAAGAACAGAAAAGGGAGTTTAGCTGAAGCACCGGTGTCAAATGTGGAGCCAGCTCCAGAGGTGTTAATGACGAAGGAAGTGCAAAGAACAGAGAGCTGGGATCGTTTGGAGAGGGAGAAGGATATAAGACAAGGGATTGATCTGGCAACGACACTAGAACGAATCGAGAAAAATTTTGTTATTTCAGATCCTAGACTTCCTGATAACCCAATTGTAACCTTTCTTGATACTGTTTTAAAATCTCTTGCAGTGCTTTCAGTTTTGAACCTACTAATTTAATAAACCTTCCTTATGTTATTATTGCAGATATTTGCATCTGATAGCTTCCTCGAGCTGACAGAGTACACACGGGAAGAAATTTTAGGAAGAAACTGTAGGTAATGATTTGTAGAAGTTAAGTATCAACAAAGTAAAATACAGAGAAATTTGCAAAAAAAATAACAATAGAAACAGAGCCTGCCTTGTCAGAAACCAGATAATCCCATCCCTTTTCTTTATTGGGACAAGAGTTCCTATGTAATTGAAAATTTCATTGTTGCACTGTTGCTAGCTGATCTTAACGGAGAGTAATATTACATATTAATGGATGAATTTGAGTAATAACATGATGAACAATAGTTCATTGAAATAAACCAATCATTCATATACTAAAAATCACATTAAGAATATTATATTAATTGTGTATTATAGAGGTTTCTTCAAATAAATTATACTGGAATAAATAATATGTTACAAGGGATTTAATTTTAGATTACACAATTGAACAGGGACCTTTTTGCAATAAAGAAAAAGAATTGGCTTTCTAAACTTTCTTCGTAATATATAATATTAATTGCACATTTAAAAAAAGAGAGAGAATTTCAGATCAGTGATGCAAAAGAATCAGCAACTAAAAACAATATGTTTTGTATTTACTTCAATTATAGACCAGTATTACCTTAGATTGAATCAACTAATTTTGCTTAAACTCCATCCAATTTTTTATATTTGATGGGCATATCTATTCAATTTACATCTGCATTTCATTGCAGGTTTCTCCAAGGACCTGAAACAGATCAAGGGACAGTTGCTAAAATAAGAAATGCTATCAGAGACCAAAGAGAAATTACTGTCCAACTCATTAACTACACAAAGAGTGGTACTTATGTTTTATTTCTTCATTTATGCTGTTCTTTCTTTAACTTAGAAAGAACTCAGCAATTTGTTAACAAAATCAGAATTTTGGTAAAATTCTCTCAGGCAAAAAATTCTGGAACTTATTCCATTTGCAACCAATGCGCGACCAAAAGGTGGATACTTTTGCTTCTCTTTTTCTTTCAACTTAGCAATATCCAGCACCGTCGATCCAAAATTGACTGGTTTATCGTTCACTAAATGTTGCAGGGCGAAGTTCAGTACTTTATTGGAGTGCAACTGGATGGAAGTGATCATGTTGAACCTCTTAGAAATCGTCTCTCCGAAAAGACTGAACTTCAGAGTGCCAAATTGGTAAGTTGATTTTCTCCTTTAATAGCTTGCATGTAAATTTTGGTTATATATTACCATGGGATTTGTGGAAACTGTGTTCATTAAAGCACAATCAAGCATGATGCTTTTTTTTTTTCAGGTCAAAGCAACAGCTGAGAATGTGGATGGAGCTGTGAGGGAACTTCCTGATCCCAACTTGGTAAGGTACATTCTCTTTTGTTTCATTTTTTAGAAAATTTGAGAATTTATGACGGATATCATAACTCAAAACAAAAACTATGGCTTTTCTTCAGAGACCAGAGTATTTGTGGGCAATCCACTCCAAGCCAGTCTTTCCAAAGCCTCACAAGAAGAACAATTCTTCTTGGATAGCCATTGAAAAGGTAAAATTTAATGATTAACAACAAGCACTAATCTTTAAGAAAAAAAAATAATAACATGAACTAATCTAATGTTGACGCTCAGATTTTTTTTTCTGAACCCAAAAAAATTTAGATTACAAGAAAAGGGGAACAGATTGAACTGAAGCATTTCAGGCCGATAAAACCACTAGGCTGTGGGGATACTGGCAGGTACACTGATTAGCATTATAGAAATGCTTTTTCTATATTCTAATTTCTAACTAAGAATACCAGCTTTACCTAAAAATTAAATTTAAAAGACTAATCTACAATGCTTATGATCTTGCTTCAAAACAAGGAGATAGCAGCTTATACCAAAGGAGTCAACTCAATATTATTTGATTTCATTCCAGTGTTCATTTGGTGGAACTACAAGGCACCGGTGAACTGTATGCCATGAAGGCAATGGACAAGTCAGTAATGTTAACCCGAAACAAGGTAATCTTCTATATTTAATCATTGTGTCAATATAAAATAAAGGATATTAGCCATTTCCTAAGTGTAATTTTTTTCACAGGTTCATAGAGCATGCATTGAAAGAGAAATATATTCGCAGTTGGACCATCCTTTTCTTCCTACTTTATATACTTCCTTTCAGGTTTGTCTATTCTTATACTATTATCTTTTGTTTCAAGTTCCATTTTGGTGTATGAAAATGAAGATAATAACTTATACTTCTGATGCATGTACCAGACTCCAACACATGTTTGCCTAATAACAGACTTCTGTCCTGGAGGAGAACTGTTTGCTTTACTTGACAGGCAACCCATGAAAATATTTAAAGAGGAAGCCGCCAAGTACACTTCTACTCTCATTACTTTATTTAGGGGAAATTTTGTGTGTACCTTTAAAATGCCAAAACTGACAACATTGTGTATAACCCTACATAGAACGGTATATATGAGGCATGCCCAGCCAACAAAAGATAATAAAAATATCACATATACTAATAAAAAAAAAAGAATGTAACCTGCATACTCCTTGTTCCTGATTTACTTCAAAAGCCCAACTTTCCGAACAATATACATGTTTTAGAGTGGCACCTAAGATATACTTCTTTTGGAAGGGTACATGATATTTTTTATGTTTTGTAGAGCATAAAAGGAAATTTTGTTACTAGCTGCTACATAAAATAACCATGGGTACCCTAATCTACAATTAACTAAATACTATGCAGGTTTTATGCAGCAGAAGTAGTTATTGGCCTTGAATATCTTCATTGCCAGGGTATTTGATCCTCGATCTTTCCCGTTTTCAATAACTGACAACTTCTAAGAATGGCTTACTGTATTTTTAGTTGCCTAAACATCCCAAGTTCCCAAATTTAAGGAGTGACAATTAAATTTAATGTTTCAATTGATGCAGGAATAATATACAGGGACCTGAAACCAGAAAACATACTACTTCAAAAGGATGGGCATATTGTGCTGACTGACTTTGACCTATCCTATTTGACCAATTGCAAGCCCCTGGCAAGTTTTTCTTTTTCCTTTTTTCTATTGACTAGAATATTCTATCAACCCCATTGTGTACTTGAGAATTAATTTCCAATGAAATAGCTTAACTGACATGTATTTGCAGGTTGTGAAACAATCTTCGCAATCAAAACGAAGAAGGTCTAGGGACCTGAATCCCCCTACCTTTGTTGCAGAACCTAGCACTCAATCTAATTCATTTGTTGGAACTGAAGAATACATTGCTCCTGTAATTACTTACCTTCTATCAGTTTTTCTTCAACTAGTGTTTACCATCACTTATTTCTCATTTCATATTTTTCATGACGGCAATCCAGGAGATAATTATGGGAGCAGGCCATAGCAGTGCCATTGATTGGTGGGGTCTAGGTAGTGATATTGCCACCATGAACTAGTCAACAATTTCTTTTCTTAATAACAAAACCCTACGTCGTGTGAGCGTTATTTTCACTGGAAACTTAGAGGTTGACCAATCTCTCTGAAATTGTAGGAATACTTCTATATGAGATGCTATATGGGCGTACACCTTTCAGAGGGAAGAACAGACAGAAAACATTCTCTAATATTTTAAACAAGGATCTCACTTTTCCCAGCAGCATACCAGTAAGTAAATGCAAAATTTTGGTAATTCTTCCTTAAAAGAAAATATCTGTAAGCAAATACCAGTACTAATAATAGTGGTGGTTACCTTGGAACAGGTTAGCCTAGAAGCACGACAGTTAATTCATGGGTTGCTCCAAAGAGACCCGGCTGATCGAATAGGAGCAAACATTGGTGCAAATGAGATTAAACAGCATCCCTTTTTCCATGGCATTAATTGGCCCCTTATTCGTCACATGGTAACTAGCATTACTAATTTCATCAGCATGCATTCACATGGAAGTGCTTGAATAGTCAACTTATTCATCATTACCTATATATATATGCAGGAACCACCTCAGTTAGATGCTCCACTCCAACTGATTGGAAAGGAAACTGATTCCAAAATTAAGGATCTGCAATGGGATGATGAGGAAGTCATACAGGACCTTGAGAAATTATAAGGTGCACACAATCTTCATAAATTTAATGAAAAAAACAATTGAAGAAATCATCACATGGTTTGGCATACAAAACCAAGAATTACAAAAGACACAATAGATTAACAAAGACAAATATGCAAACCAACTTTAATTATCTGGATGTGAGAATGCAGTATTAACCAATTTTTTCTCTGTACCACTTGTCTCAGAAGCAATTTTCCAAGACGTACATAATAGAAGAATGAACTAGGAGCAAGCAAATAAGTGATATGTACAGAAATGAGAGGTATAAATAAGAGATATCCTGTATTGTTATTATTTTATTTTGGAGGTATGACATTAATCAGGTTTGCTATTATAAGGTAAGTGAACAAACATTCTACAAGTAACTTACGAGTGTACTCAATTACTGTGTAAGATCGTACTTAAAAACGTGAGAAGAGATTGTCAGTAGTAAACTGGTGTAAATTTTGTGCTTATTTAAAACTACAGAAAAGGAATAGGGTTTTTGTGAATCAATTGTAAGCGATGCGGAACCAAAGAACAGAATTTCAGAAATTACTAAATGAGTAAAGAGAATTATTGAACTAACCATTAATCTACTGCATTTCTTGTTCTTAGCCATTCCCTGTTCCCTAAAACTAAAAACAAGCTCTAGCGTAGCGCTTCTCCGGTTCTCCCTTCTTACCTGATTTCCGATCTGGGGGCAAAGAAAACGAAGTGGGGGTATCCTCTGAGGCAACAAAATATTTCTGTTTAGATCACGACCGTCCGATCAAAACCCGGGCCAATCCAGCCCGTGATGAAATGCACGGGGTACCTCACATTCGTGCAGATTCTGATCGGACGGTTCGGATCTAACCAGAAATATTCTGTTACCTTAGGTGATATGAATGCGGGTAGAATGTGTGGATCCGGCTCAAAGTCTGTACAAATTAGCCCATAAAACCGAGATTGTGTACTCATGGGCTGTACTCTTAGTCTTACACACTCAATATTTATACCTTTCACCACCCAGCAAAAGAACTACGTAGTAATGAAGGATAGCTAAAAGAGAAAATAATGAAAAGAAGAAACCTTTTTCTTTTGCGAAAAGGGAAGAAAAATAAATTAACTGATAGGATCAATTTTAATATAGAGACAAACTTAATATAATTTAGTAGTGAAAGAGAGAATACTTATTAGCAGAAAATTAATTTCTATTATTAATATTCTCTTACTCTCTTACATTTAAAATACTCCTTACACATTATATAGACTCATAGAAACTTTCTACACACTCTACTATCACTAAATAACATTTAAACCTCTCATTAACACTCTATTTCCTATACATGTTTTTCATCTTTCAAGACAACTTAGAAGACCACAATATGACTTATAGAGAACTCCAATACATTCCCGACAATTCTAGAGAGTTCCAACAATTAACTACAAATTAAGTTTATTAATTTCTAACATTAACTGCCATGTCAAAAGGACAAGATACTTCCAAAACAAAAAATTATAAGTAGACCTTGACCGTATTTCTTGGTTGCATTGGAAGGAATTGTTTCCAAAGTACAACTCAAATTGCAGTTATCAGATTTGGCACAAAGCACTACATAATTCGTGATTGTAACAATTTACAAGCAGCAGTAATTTAACACAACAAGCAGCTGACAAATATGAACAATACAACAGGGAGGTTTGATTACAAATGTACAAGAACCGAGTCGGTAAAATTACCATTGTGCTAATCCTCTATGCACAACATATCTGAATGATGATTTGTACGGCAACCACTCTACATATTTTTCGACTCTTTTCTTGAGGCAGAGTTGTTCCATGTCTTTCCGTTGCTGAGATTCAGGCAAGCATTTGCATATCATCTCAAGAATGTCACGTAACTCGAATGAAGCATCCTTCCCGTAGTAGTACAGCATTCTTGGTAATGATATTTTGTTCTGCTTCTTAACCGAAACATTGGCCATAATAAACTCGCTCTTAGCGATCTCCAGTTCCTTGTAGATCTGTTTTGCTGTGTAAAGCCGAAGCTATGTATGGATGGACAAGGAGACGAGAAAACAACTCTTAAAAAAAAATCAAGATGACAGATAATGCAGAAAGATTAAGTAAGAAAACTAAACATAAATAAAGGAAGACAAATATACCGGTGGGTCTGAAATAGCTCCTGTGCAAATAGCAAAATGGGCTAGCGGCTCTGGCCGGTCAAGAGCGTACACATGTCCTTGATTAACAGTTGTCGACCGTCGTTTGGATGAGAATAGGGCTAGCATCCACTACATTCATAAATAAACTAGAGTTTCATTAAATACTTGTTTATTCTACAGCTTTTAGTGGTCAATTTGAAGTAGTTAATGAAAGAATTGGTTCAAAGACAGGCTTCAAATTTTTTCTGATTTTTTTTTAAATTTGGTTTAAATGGGAGGCTAAAACTGAGTAGCTAAGACATGTACCAATGCAGGACGATGGGGTTCGCATCCAAGAATTGAACCTTGAATTGTGCATGCATTCACTGAATGGCCTCCTACATTGTATGCAGCCTGCACATTCAATTAAATGAAAATATAAGAAAATTTCTTGAGATTAAAAATGCATTTTGGGTAATTAATTTCTGACGTTCATACCTTGAGAATCATGTGTGTACTTTTCATACGATTCTTTTGGAGCCCGTATGCTAAAAATGCCTGTGATTTTTCAAATGTTAAAAATCAGTGAAACATAAACAATATTAATATTATAAGAAAATTCAATGTCACTTCAGATTTCAGCCAGTAATCAAGTTGAAATTTGGAACATACATGCATCACTAGGGCATTATGAATGTTAATCCAGAAAGACAGTTGTTCATCACGCTTCATCGCTCTTGGGTTGATTTTCTCCAGTCGTCGTATCAATGACCTATTTACATATCAAGTAAAAGCCATTTAATGAAAAACATGTAGAAATATATAAACAGGAGGATCAAATGACAATTTTTCTCCAGGACACATCATGACATCTACTTTCTTTAGATACAATTACAGTTCAAATTTGAAATTCCAAATGATCACAAAAATGAACTGTCAATTATGTTCTTTTGTCACAAGCGACGCACGTGCATAAGAATATAAATTTCGAGTTCACTTTAGTACAAAATCAAGAATTGAAATATCATCAATTGGTTTGTAATTGATTTGGCATGTCAATTTATAAATATCTTGATTCTGTATCAAATGAACGATAAACTGCACAACTTTGGATAGGCATTGCTCCCTAAGTTATATCAATGATTTCCAATGATCATTTAGATATTGGAATTTGAATTATTGAACCATAAGAATGTAATCACTATTTGTCACCAAAAGAGTTATTGTTCGCTCCTCATATATAACAGATAATTTGCAAAACGTTCAGACAAAATTACCTGAAGTTCTGAAGCATTTTAGAAGCATAGCCAAATCTATGAGCATCAATGCGAATGTGTGGAACAACTATGGTATTATCATAGAGAAGATTGTTATGTTTAGGCAATTCAAATCGAGAGGGGCTTGAGCTACAATCACCAGGCTCTGTAGGAGAAAAAGAGCTGCTTGAAGATGATGCTGACGGTGCAGATGAAGAAAGTGAGATCTCTGAATCTTCACTTTTGTTAGAAGGTTTTGAAAGTTTGCAATAAACGGCCGAGATGCACTTTATAATTTCCTCTGACAATCGATGTGGTGAGATTTCTGCCACATGATCCACAATCGATGACCCAAAATGGTCCACTAGGCTACGATGTCCGGATAATGAATTTTGCAAATTCTGCAAATGGATACAAAGTTTGTTATATGGTTATTGATTAAAAATATAATATTTGAGGAGAAGATATGACATCAACTAGTCTATGTATGATTGTGTATACTTATGAAGCAACATATTTGTTATTTTTTTCCAGTTACAACTTACAACCAATCATAAATCCCTATAGGTATTATGTCACAATCAGAAATGATCCACAATCAATTAGGCTGGGGTCTAATTAAACTACCAAGAAGTTGTCTATGGCCTAAGAAAACGACTCTGAAAAAATCCCAATTAATTAATTAAGCTGGAAATTATATTTCTAACAGAAAGAACTTACAGTATAAGATTTTGAGATTATTGTGTTGTCAGCATCAGTCAAATCTCTAGTGTACGTGGGAGTTGATGCAACGTGTTCATGGCCTCCTGTTTTGAAAGGTTTAGGTAACTTTTGGTGCAAGTGATGAGAGCCAAGAATTATTTGCAATTGAGGCTGATCAAAAGATGTATGAGTACTCGATGCCGGGATAAAATTACTAGAGGAACATGAAAGATGCTGATCAAGTGCAGTTCTGTACAATGTTAGAAGATGCCTCTCCAAATGCACAACTTCCAACTCCAGCGTTGCTATCTCATTGACCAAATCTGCCACAGACTGTACATAATTAACGAATTAAACTTAATTATTGATAAGAAATAAAATAAAATATTATTATTAATAATGATGATGGTGGTGGTGGTGGTGGTGATGATAATAATAATAATTATAGTAAGGGTTAGGCTAACGAGCATTATAGAGTACGGATCGTCCCATGCTTTAATTACATCCAAATCTCGATTTTGAAAGTCTGATTAACTGACTTAAAACCTCTCAGCATGATCTCCATATGAAAATCTCCTTCTAAATCCATTTTACATTTTTAAAAACTTCTGAAACATTTGTTTTGTATAAATTGACAATTGCTGCTAATTTATGGTCCAAAATCATTTGATCAATGAATATTTTACTTATCCAAAAAATAATAAAATATTCTAAAAAATATATAGAATGTGATCTCCAAGGATACAAAGATCAAGTTAAGTTGTTTGGATCGGCCGTTTGAACTTTGAAAATGAAGATTTCGATTTAAAGCACAAGACGATCCTTACTTAATAATAATAATAATACTAATAATAATAATAATAATAATAATAATAATAATAATAATAATAATGACGATGATAATTATGCTGATGATAATAAAATAATAATGTAATATTTACAATTAATGATAACAACAACGACGACGATGATGAGATGGTAAATCACTAGATATTGAAAGTTACAGTTCCCTATTTTACTTTTTCATTTTCTACTTGCTATTTTATTGAGAAAGTTATGGTTCTTTAAATTGAAGTAACTTAACAACTAATAAGTTGACATCCATGAGAGCGTACTCCTAGTAATTAAGTTTAAAGTGACTTGGAATAAATGCCTTCTCCAAAAGCTGCAGATTCATGAGTGTACTCTTTATGTAAATTTTAAGTGACTTGAAAAGATTGCAATGCTTAAAAGATAGCTACATACCCTTGGAGTATTAGCCTCGGTTGAAGGAACAGACGATGCGGATTTACGATTCGGCACAATCTCTTTTGGTAAATTCAATGAATTTCTCTGATGTAATTTCCTCTCGAGACTGATAGTCTGCTTCATTGATATGCCAATTTTAACCATTAGGAAACATGATTCATAAATTTCTCAATTGAAAAATATTGGACAAAGGATGAGTTGTATAATTATGTAACCAAAGAGGAAGGATAATTGAATTTCTTACAGGATTGTAGTACGATAATCGAGGTGAGATGTTCAATATGTCTTCTTGTACCGCTGATATACTGTAATTAATTAAAATAGTAATAAAGGGACCGAATTGGGAATCACTGAATGAACTGGTAGGGGAAAGTGTGTATACTGATGACAAAGTATACAAGTAAAACAGAGAAACAGACGAGGGAAGGATTGGATTGGCATAATGGCATCAAGCAAACTTTAATTAAATTTGCAAAAATGTCAGCATGCAAAATAGAAGTTTGGCCTGAGAAATTAACAGAGGAACTTAAGGTAATGCTCCTGAATTTTGGAAAAAAAACAAAAGCATAAACAGAGAAGATTGATGGGATCACCTATGTGAATGTCTTTCTTTGGTGTATTTGCAAACCCGGTTAGCTCTTGGTGTGTCCATAATGCTTATCTCCTTCCCCAAAATCAATACTTCACTGGATCTCTTCCTTGCAAATTTCTTCTATATTTTTCCAATCGCCTATAAATTGTAAAGGCAAAACACAATCTGCAATCAAACCAACTAAAATCAATCATTGTAAAATAACACTTCATTGATTCAGTACCTGAAGTGATCGGGAAGCACGCGTAATTGGGGGGTGTCGGTGAATATGAGAATTTCTGTAATAGTAATTGATTTTGGAAATGAGGAGGTGGATAAAGGCACAGCAAACTGTCTGATGAGAGAAACGAACTACTTACTACTTAGTAAAGTAGTAAAAAAAAAAAAAAAAAAATCTAAAATCTTTCCTTTTTGAGTGGGAGTGAGTGAAAGAGAAGAAGTAACCGCAACCTTACTAATTACCATATATAGAGGCTGAAAAGCCCAAAAAAGCTATATATAGAGGCCATTTAATAGGACAAGTACTGGCCCACCTTCAGTCTTGTAAAAAAATAAATGAATACAGCAGCAAAGAAAGCAGAGGGAGCTGGCTGGTGAAGGGAATAATACTAAATAAATTAATACAAAAGATATGCTTTGTCTAAAACAAAGATAATGGTATCGCTAACTAACACACCTCTACATATGTCACTTTTCCCTTTTAATGATCAACAAAAGAGATTGAAATATACGGGCGATGTATATTAGGTAAAGGGGTACTGTTTTCTCTAATAGTTGATAGTGACATTGGATTAGCAAAGAGAGGGAAAGCTGACTGCCAGTGCCAGTGCCAGGCCATCACTGTCGTCGATCCATAACCTAACCTCCGCTGCATTATCAAATTTGTGATTTGTGATTAGGCATGGAGATGGAAACTAACCATCATAATTAATAATAGTTCCTTCTAGTTTAATTGTTAACAAAATATTATTAAAATATATATAGGTGACGACGCTATCAACCACCCAAGTTACTTGCCTTTGTTTGTTTATTAAACTTGAGGCATTGAGTAAGTAAGGCCACCTGTCCTATCATTCATTGGAATCTTCCAAATGCATGCACTTTTTTTTTCTTGATTTGGGAAACTATTCTTCTGACCACCTGCTCTGTGATTTCCCTGAAACGAATCACTCACTATTCACTACTTTTAGAACAGTAAATCTCAAGGGAAAAAAACAGCTATGAAATACTGCGCGCGCCGTGATTTCCATTTAATATAGATGCCATATATATATATATATATTGACCCCACCATTAAAGCTCTCTTTAGATGGCAATTATTATTGTTGAAGAAATGATGATTTGCCCCAGCTGATTCTAGCAGATAAAATAGGAAGACCAAAAAAGGACGAAAGGGGGGCACGAATAAATTGGAATGGACGAATCACGAATGGTTGTACCGCAGCAGTGCCACTAATTTAAGTCCCAAGTGAATTTAATATTGTTGACTGATCTGTCTGCATTACTGTACTACAAGTCTACAAATGGGCCAAGCTCCAGTTGTATTTCCATTATTTTATTCAGGTACACGATCCCAATTCCCAAACCCAACAACTAAAAAGGTAAAATAATTGCTAATATGTAATTTTACACGTAGGCCGTAGCAACACTAAGTTCAGAATTAAAGTGAAGGGAAAAGGATGACACTAATTAATAAAATGGGTCGGTACTCGGTAAGGTCATGACAAGTATTACAGAGAAAACTTACACATCATACATTGTAAACCACGTGGGGTCCATTTCCCTGCCGACACGGCCCACGAGCCAGCACAATCCGAATTTTACCCCCAACTTTTCTATTGTTGAGAAAAAAAGCTCTGTGCTTTCGCTCCATGCCAATCTTTCCTGAGCGTGTCTACATTCGCTTCAGTCTTCTGTGGCGGGTACAGGCTGTCCTATAATGTGGCTGATTATTTGATATTTTTGAGATAAAGATTGCCTAATTATAATTATTCATAAACCTCCCAACTTTAATTATTCATAAAAGATTTCTCAATTGAATTTTAAGCATACGCCCTCCATAAAAAAGATATAGTCTTAACCTAAGTTTGATTCTTAATATTATATTGGATAATGCCATCAAAGTTCTTTGATAAAAAACTTAAATAGAAAAATAGAAGATCATCACAATAAAATATTATGGCAATTATTATTTTTTTTTTTCTTGTTATATAGTGTTTTTTGTCGGTTACTAATCATTGGAGAGTCATTGGAATAACTCTGATAAAAGTACATTGTCACAGCAAAAAAACAAGTTGTTATTTAATTGACTTGTATTGTAAACTACTTAATTATGCTAATTAATTGCAATATCATTTTCAGAACAAAATCACATTGTTGATAGGTCTATTAACTCAAGACTGTATATATGTTGGCACACAAAACCTTTCAGGGAACTTGTTGCAGAGGATCCAAGTCCTCGAGGGAGATCTAAAACGACTAAAAACCATGTTGAGACAGCTTTCCTTTCCTTTTTGTTTAATATATGGGCCGTAGGCCCGTTTAGAATAACTGCTAGCCTGCGACTCTATGAAAACAAAAATAGTTTTGGGCCTACCCCATGAACGAAAGACAATCCAGTCAATTTGTCCGGGCCGAACGAATATTGATTTGTTATTAACGATCACTTTATACACTCTCTTGCTGTATATTTCTTGGCGAAAGAGCCATGAAATTAAGAAACACAAAAGCACCTAGCTAGTAGAGCATTTCATATTTTCATAAAAAAATAAAAAGAATATTCACATAAGATATTCAACATTATGATAGGAATTATTCGAACCATTTGCTCGAAATATTGAGCCTTAAAGATATTTATAAGTGGTTACAAACTTTAAACGAAATGGAACCATTTTATTCTTGGGTGGCGAATTCATATATGGTCTTGAATTTCAACATAAAAAAGTTTTCAAGTCATTTTGGTATAGGTTGGGTTATGTTTCAGATCGTCTATATATATTCGAACATTCATGTTTAGATTGTTTAATTTTGGATCGGATCAGACTTTAGGTCATCCTCCTTTGGATCGTTTTAGATTTCAAATAGTTTTTAGAAGGATCGGGTTTGAATTAGCGTTAGTTTGACTTAAAAAGAAAAAGTTAAATCGGATCAGAAATTTTTCCGAATCAAGTGGAACTGTTTCAGATCAGATCTTTTGACATTTCAAATTAAGGTAGGTGATATAACTTTCCTTTTTTAATTTTTACCTTAAAAAAAGTGCAGAAGTTAAGAATCAACTATATTATTAAAAATTAAAAAAATAATTATAGAGTTCGAATTGACCGACCAAGCTGCTTAGAGTAGAACTAGGCCGGTGTTCTCTCTTTGTGAGCTTAATTCAAAAATCTATTGAATTGGCTTCAAACAACACATCCAAATCATTGAAACCGATCTACCTCATGAGTGATGCATTTACATGTCAAATTTATAATTTTTCAAACTAATTTAGTATAAAGTCAAAGCGGTAAAAAAATAATGAAAAATGAACTTATAAATCATTTTTTTTTACTGCTTGACTTTGTACTAAATTAGTTCAAAAGTTTAACATGTAAACGCATCACTCATGAAGTAGATCGGTTTCAATAGTTTGAATACGTCGTTTGAAGTCAATCCGATAGATTTTTGAGTTAAGCTCTGATCACTCAAAAGAGAGCGATGTTTTCTTTTAAAATTTATAAATTCGGAAATACTATCGGTTCAGACTGCAAGCGCACAATCCTATCGAGTAGTATAATCGAGGTTGATCTACAGGAAATATTGGTTCAGAGTCTTGAGCGATCAAATCACAATCTTTCGAAAGGCTAGACGAAATCTGAAAATTTGAGAGTTGAAGTTGTGATCATTTTAAATTTGGTAATAATTAAAAGTAATTAAAATAAAGATAAAGATGAGAATTCCTAGGGTTTCAGCACACCATTGCTACTCAATCCACTTTGATATTCTACTTCTGTCGGGTCTGATTTCCTGTTGTTGTTTTATGGAAGGCATCACATAAGACACTGCGAGTTATCTTACGCAAATGACAGATCTCTAAATATACAAGTTACTACATAGATCACTGCGAATTATCTTACACAAATGATAGAACTTGGTTCGCATTTTGTTGTTCTGATTTATGATTTTCCCGCTAAGGTTTGCTTCACATAAATCTAATGATTTCCAATGAGGCTAACTCGTGCAACATAGTTTATCTTACCATTAAAGCACTGTCACTACCCTAACAGATTAAACTAGATCATCGATATTAGATGAAGGGATAGTAAATCACAAAAGTATTTCAATCAAACAACAAAAAATCATAATCAACAGAATATATATATATCAAAGCATCATGAGTAACAAGGTTTATTGCCTAGCCCCTAAGAAAAGAACTTAGCCGCGGAACGGTATTGTTACAATCACTCATCTCTTTCTCACTTAATCAAATATAACCCAAATTACAAAGATAAGTTTCTATTATGTCCAAGGTGCTTATATAGGTGTGAGGAGACGTCTGGAGTTGAGTGGAGGCCAAAAAACATGATCTGAATACAGCTGTCAGCAGTTATTCCCCACAGGGCGCTTTGTTTACGGACCGTATTAGGTGATATGGTCCGTATTGAGACCATGTCGCTGAAGGGTTTAATGTGTATTGCGCCATCTCCTGGTCCGTATCCGGCTAGGTCCGTATCAGGCAATACGGGCTGTAACAGAGCCTTAGTCGATGAGCGTCGCTTATCCCGATTCTTGCTCCATTTGGTGTAAAATAGTCCTAAACTGTAATAAAATATAAAGACGGGTGACAGTAGCCATTTCCTCTAAGTATTTAAACGTAAGTGCGAGATAATATGCAAAATCTAAGCCAAAATTCTACTTAATTCATCATCATTTTGACTCTGATCAAGCTCACAAAGGGGCCGCTTGATCAACTGCTTAAGACAATAAATGTATATATTCAAATTTTGTAAGACATTACTTTTATATTTTCAATTTTTATCTTTTCTGTATTGACGAAAATTCAGTTGAAGAAAATTAATTCATGGAAATTCTAATCCTTCTATCGCCGCCTTCTTTAATTGTACATTATTAATCGTATATGTATGTCAACTAATTAAGCTACGTCTACCTTCACTGTATATCCAAAATCTATAACTACATTCACTCAATTTGGCTTGGCCAATGTCTGAAATTATCACACAGATGCATGATACTTAAATACTAGAACCCCTAGCTAGCAGTTTGTATTTTTTATAAAACTCAGATGAACATTTTTCAGCTACTCCTCAATATGACAATATATGATGCTTAACCCTTGGATATGACACCGGCCGGGGCCGGGTCACTTACAACTGCTCTTCGGGCACTTCAGATGTCTACGTTAGACGATCTTGTGTCATATACCGGCAAAATTCGATTTCGCTTGCCGTGAGGCTCTCTCTTTTCTCTAATGCTCCAACAAATGCCAGACAAGCCTTAACTGCAAGAGCTGCCATGTCATCCCTCGTTACTGGCTGATCAAGCATGGATCGAGGTAGCATAAAGTATATCTGGCCCAACTCAACCAACTCATGATCATAACCTAATTCAGGAATGCGTTCATCGAAGTACAACTCGTCGGAATTGCAGAGAAAGGAGGTAGAGTATTCTTTGTCAAGAACCTGAGATACATTTGTTGGCACCGAGTACTCAATTAGAGAGCCATCTATGGTGATCACCTGGGCCATAGGTTGAAAACCTATCACCTCACGGGTGAAGTGATAAGATATGCAAGAGCCCATTGATACTTAATTATATTTGCTTGATTATAGTGGTGAGAACTATATATCTTTTCTGTGTTATTTTTTTTTTTTCCTTCTTTGCCAGGTGGTGAGAACTGAGATCTGAGAAGTATCGTTGTATCAAAGTACGGATATATATAGTAACCTCCCAGTTACGGGTATTACTTTACCTACTTAATTATATATTATAGGTTGATGGTAAAATTGGAACATGAAAAGCGGAATAATATTGGTTAGGTTTTACTTTTGGAATTAATATTGACATATTGTGGAATAGCTTATTCTAATTAATTGGTTAGGTTTTACTTTTGGAGACCCGAGAGGGAACAAAGTTTATTACAATTTTTGCACGTGGATCATATAAAAACCGAATATCTAGTTCCCTGATTTGGCGGCACTCCATAATTAAGTGGCAACCAACCATCAAACCTCTGATTTCTCCATATGATCTAGTATGTTCTATTTGACTCTACTAACTTTGACTGTACTAACTTTGAAGGATGCATATAGTATGTTCTATTTGACTTACTAATTTTTGAATTTTTCACTATTTATTAATAAGTATTTTACAAAAACTAGTCAAATTCAGACCATTGAATTTTGTATCCATCTTAATAAATAGTATAAAATTTAAAAAAAATATAAAATTTAATTTGGAAACACATTTTATTGTAGAGATCATGCATGTTGAACGGTTTGGATTAACGATTTGAAATTTGAAAATGTAGAAAATAACTGTGGTAACTTTGTTGTAACTCAAAATTGTGGTAACTAGACCCCTCCTCATATATATATATTTAAATCATTAATATTAGAATTGTCAATAGATTATCAATACCATGTGTCAGATCTCCCTCTACGTACCCTCTCCCCTAATCTGATATTCCTATATCTTAATTTGTCTAAAAGATCCCACATTGACTGGCCGGGTTACATTTCATTTAGTAGTTTGAAAAGTAGTTATTCAACAATCAACATAAACAACATAAAGAAGAAACTAAATATACATTCATAATTCAACAAATATTCAAAATAAACAACATACATATATTTATATATCCATAATTCAACAAATATTCAAAATAAACAACATACATATATTTATATATCCATAATTCAACAAATATTCAACATTAAACATACATATTCATAATTCAATATTCAACATACATATAGGTTGTTTAATTTTTATAACATGTTTAATCTGTAGGTGGTCAGTTGATCATTTCAAGACTTTACATTGACTTCAAAAATATTGCGAATTCCAAACAATGTTCATGATGTGGTGTTCGACATGACTTTCTTAATTACTTGGGTGAGTTGATGTATAGTCTCTTTCATGTAAAGAAATTAAACCGCAACACAGTTTAGTTAGTCAAATGGATCGAACACCACATTAACATTCTTTGGTCCTTCAACATTTCTGAAGCCAATGACAATTTTTTATCTGTGATTGTCTTAAAATAATGTACAAGACAATAAAAGAAAAAAAAAACTTTTTGTATGTAATTATTGTCCCAGATTAACCAATCCTTTATCGACAGATCGATTCACCACAAGAAAACTAATTTAAAAAAAAATTAAAATAATGTACAAGAACCTAACCAAAACAAAATATGACAGGGTAGCTTTGTACATAGTGACCGTGCTAAGTTGGACTTTCGACTCTCATTATCAAGAATTGTTATTGGCTTCACACTACTCCACCTTAGGAGTCAAGCTCATATTTGTTCCATGTGAGAATTTACACATTAAATTGTCTACTTAAAAACCCAGAGAGAGAGATTGATTAGTGTTTTTGTGATCAGGCTGATATTATTTTTAACTCGGTTTCCTATCAAGTCAGATTACAAGTGCATAATTCTACGAGTAGTATAATCGAGTGTCGATCCGCAGGGAATAATGTTTAAGGTCTTGAACAATTAAATCACAACTTTTCAAAAGGCTAGAGAAAATCTAGAAATTGAGAGTTGTTGGTTTTGATCTTTGTATTTGGCGAAAATTAAAATTAATTAGGATAAATAAGATAATGATGTGAATTCCTAGGATTTTGGCTTACCGTTGTTACTCAATCCGTTTTGGTTTCAATATTATTTGATGTTGGTTTTCAGATATTGTTTGAGAGATTCTAATCCAATTTAGTGACTGCCGATTTCGCATCGACACAACCACCCTACCTATCAATAGATCCGGTTAGGCTTGTCTAATTGGTGCAAGGAGTTCTCTTATTAGCCCAAAAGATTTCAGACTTCACTTACTAGATTCGTCGCCCTACTTTCTTGGTTCTATTGGATGTCCCCATGGTGAGGCAAGACAATGTGACATTCGTCTGCGAATGCCAAGACTCTCATGTATACTTTTGTTGGTCCAACTAATGGTATCTCCGGCTAAAGTCTCCTCCACTAGTCTAGTATTTTTATTCTTCTTATCCTAACTCGGTTAATCTAATGGAACAATCTCTCCATGTGTGTCCATCACATGTCATTCTAGACTAACAAACGAAGTCAAGTAAGAATGAATATAAAGAGCAAAAACAATCAAACAACAAAAGAATAAACAATGATCAAATAAAATATATATCAAAATATCATGAGTAACAAGGTTTACTGCCAACTCTAAGAATCTAAACTTAGCAGCGGAACGACATGTTTACAATAGAGAAATAAGATAAAGATACAACCATAAATGAAGTACCCTCCTACTTAGTCTCTATACACTCCACTCTTCTTACTTAGTAAAATCTAGATCTAAAATGCTAAAAGAATCCAAAGATACAAATATATGTTTCTCTTCTGTCCAAAAGTCTTTTATAGGAGTCTAGGGGAGTCTGGAGATGATTGGAGGCTAAGTAATCTGATCTGGATACAACTGTCACGGAATCTAACGAAATGTTGCCTCTAATATGGACCGTACCAGCTGGTACAGACCGTATTGCCTGTGTACAAGTTCTACGCTCCAGGAGTTAATGCCTATTCCTTCCTACTTGTCCGTATTGGGTCTCTGGTCTGTACTGGCTGGTACAATCTGTACCAGAGACTTAACTTCAGTGCTCTGCTATTCCGATTGACCCGATTCTTGCTTCATTTGATCTCCAAGCATAGGTAGAAAATTACTGTTTTAAGAAGGTTCTAGACCATCTGAAAAAGTGATTTTGTACCTATCTAAAAAAATAGTGAAAAAATTATAAAAAAATATAAAATTTAATCTCCAAGTATATTTTATTATGAAGATCATGTTGAGCGGTTCGATAACCGTGTATATAAACCTAGTTATTGTACACGGTTACTTTGACCATGTAAAAACTACCATTTTCAGCGCCTTTATTTTTGAGATCTGACACAGTTATGTTTTATTAACCGTGCATATTAGTACTATATAGACACGGTTCAATAACATTGTACAACGTATCCCCCTATTCATACACGATGCTCGCTAACACGGTTGTGTAACCGTGTGACATTAGCTTTTCAGACTGTATATGGTTGCATTTTCTGTACTAGTGGAACACACCACAAACACGTTTAGTATATCAGTTTCAGACTAAGAACAGTTTTAAGAATTAGAAAAAAGACGCTAGATGACTGCATTTCTGTAGTAGTGACAGATTCTCAAAAGTCACATTCAGGTTGCCAAAAAAGACTGATCAAAGATAAATTCCCAACAATTAATTTCTGGTTCAAGCTTCATGTCAGAAAATTAAGTGGACTAGATAATTTGGTGTTGGAACTATCACTACTAGAATAATCTTTTATTGCATGACAACGAAAATGGCTTGTTGCATGGCCTTACGCATGTAACAAGGCCTAAAATGGCTTGTTACATGGCCTTAGACATGCAAGTGGAACCATGCAAATACCCTCCATACAAATAGTCAGTATTTACAAGGGCAGCCATGCAAAAAGTCTGTTACATGACGTTTAGCATGCAATAACTAGCCATGCAACTACTTCGAGAGTTGACCCAGTTTGGAGTATTTGCAAGGGAAGAGAGTGCGGGTCCCATCATACTATTTGCAAGGGCAGCGGACGTGGGTCCCACCATAGTATTTGCAAGGCAAGGGAACGCGGGACCCACTAGACTATTTGCAAGGAGAGATAACATGGGACCTACTTGACTATTTGCAAGGATAAATAACGTGACTATTTGCAAGGCTAGTTAACTTGACTATTTGCAAGGCATCAAAGTTGATTATTTGCAAGGCTAGTTAACGTGGGCCCCATATGTTTATTTGCATGGGAAGATGATTTCGTTATTAGAAGAATATGTAGTTATTACATGGCCGACTATTTGCAAGGATATGATTTGCACTTTTTGCATGCAAATAAATTACCGATATTTACGTGGATATGGCGACGTCTAAAATGAGTTACTTGGAGGCAATAAAGCATAATCGAATTTTACAATCCTCCCTCCCTGTACCAATTTGGTACCAACCCATTACTGTTTACCAATTCCCAGATCACCATTCAACAAGATTTACATAAAAAACCAACAGACTAACAAGATAAGAATTAACTTCGATATATAACCAACAGACTATAATCATCATACATTTTTCCAATATTATAAAGACACTAAAACAACACCTTTCAAACAATTACCAAGATAAGAAGATAAGAAGAAGAGTAACTTCTATATATAACCAAAATATACCCACCTTTCAAGCATTAACAAAATAAAACAAACCCCCACTGAGATTGCAAAATATACCCAAAATATTACCAAAATACTTTACCCTTAATGTTGCCAACCACACTAGACCTCCCTGCTTCATGTTGAAGGTTGATTGGCCAACCAATCGGACATTGCAGCATCATGTCCGGCAATTTCTTGTACATTCCGAGAACTCAGCAATGCTTGGAAAGGCCCCTGATTTGGTTGTATGGAACCAGCAGCATCCTATGTATATCAAATTGTTATATTAGAACATGTTATTGTTATAACAATTATTTATGCAGTTGAAGCCTCTGAACAACTTATTATTCTATTACCAATTAAGGGGACCAAGTTACATTGAGCTTGTTTTTCAAATGATGCAGTTGATGCCACAAAAATAACTTAAATAAGTGCATTGTTCAACCAACATTGTAAAGGTACTTACCTGGTTGAATTCCATTTCCAGGTGTGAGGGTACTTCTTGAGATGGTTGAGATGTGAGATCATCCTGTCAGATTTGTAACATTAAAATCACTTAGATTTTTTTTCACCTGTTGGTAGCTGTGACTACCATCAGTTGAGAGGTGGGACCATGCACCTAACCCATATTTCCTACTATACCATCAGGTGTTGGTTCATAAGGGGTAGCTGGTGCATAAGTTAGAAAATGTGAAAATACAGGTAATTAGTTGTTCTAAAAGGCTGTTGTTATAAAAAGTGCAATCTAATATGTGCCATTATTTCCATGTTATAAAAGGAGTCGGATGTTTTGAAAGAACCCATATTCGCCACTAATCTGTAAAGACATACCTGTGAAGGAAGCTGTTGGATCCCAATCGTCTTGTACAATTGGGCGAACATTAATAGGTTCTGTGCTTGATCCCTTTTCATCTGAGCACGCTCCTCGGCGATATGACGATCACGTTCTTCCATCATCGCATTCATTTCTGACCTAGTGAAGATTTCCTGCTGCCCACAATTTGTCAACCCGGATACAGAAGAGGTGTTGTTCTGCCTGTCTCGGTTGTTTGCTGTTTTGATTGGTGCTATCACGCTTCCAAAGCCTACAACGCGGCCATGTTTTGGTCCGCCAAGGGCTGTCAGAAATAAGGCGCTCTCGTCCAATTCCGCATTGGCCTGATCAGCCTTCATTGCCTTAACCTTCATCTATTAGTTGGAACAAATGATAAAGATGTATTAAAGTGAAAATTGAGAAAGAGAAATTTTATATATAGAGGCAGATGTCTAAGAGGCACGAGACTTATGTTGTGAAAATGAGATGGCAATGAATTTGTTAAGTTAACATAAAATTGACAGTGCCTTAAGCCTGCTGTAGTGACCAGTATCAAGCTCTTATATGAGGAATGCCGAAAATAATCCAATTGGAAAAGGATTTGTATTTTGTGGATTGTGGGCATTACATGCTAAATGGGTTGAGGCAAATAATTTTGTACATGTACCTTTCATCTTAAATTACCCTTAATATTAAATTACCCTTCCATCCTTACCCTTCATCTTTAATTACCCTTCCATCATTTTTAATTACCCTTTCCACATGTTTCATCTTACCAGTCCTTTATATTTGTAATGGTAATCAGTGTTTGTAAATTGAACTTACATAAACATTTTCCTTTTCCGTGTTTGTAAATTGCAAGGTGTTGATATCGAACTCCATTGTACTCTCCTCGCAGCTTGGATCCACTTCCCTATTACCATCACTGTTTTCATTATCTTCAGCCACACCCTCCTTGGCCGTACTAATTTGAGCCACAACCGGTGATACGCCATTTTCTCTTGCACAGTGCATATGGATGTAAAGGTCCTCCATGGTTGGCTTTCTCCCATTGAACAGCTTAGTCTGTAGATGAAAAGCAAGTTTGATAATTAAATGTTAGATGAATGTTTAATGTTGAAATAATTATAATATTGGAGCGTAAGTGTTCAGAATACCAGTTTCTCAAAATGTTGGTGAGCACTAGCTGATCCAGCGTAGTGGGAGATCGTACCACCAGAGCTGGTGCGGTTTAACTGGTTTCGTTTACTGACCATTTGCCACTCTTCTGTGAACCAGATATCACAAAGACCTCGCCAAAATTCGGGCACTACAGACCAATGCGGCACATCGGTCTTCCAAGAAACAATGTCCCACCTGTATTTTTTAATACGATTCCTCCTTGCTGTACCCAGCTCCTCACAATACCTTTTGGCTGCTATGGCATCGAGTACTGCACGGCAGCAGTCAACATCTTCATCTTCGTGGTATGTGTATCTCTCCTACATTCAAGAAGATTATAAAACATCATCCAATTTTTACTCTTCAAAATGTAATTATTTGATGAGAAACCCTATTACTGACAGCCCTTGGCCACGATGTAGGCTTATTTATTACAGCCAAGGGAACCTTGTTTAGAAAGCCATATTTCAAGCATATTTGGGAAGGTTATTACTAAATAAAGAACGATTGCTGACAAGACATTGGAATCCTATTTCAGACAGTCAAGGGAACTTTATATAGCACCCTTATATGCTCCCTCCATTTTGAAATCAATAGTTCTTTCTTTAGAAATTGAACCTATCCCTTTGTTATTTTGACCTTTTCATTTCATGTATGTTGCTTTGTTTGGATGCCTAACCCAATTCCATCACAGTACCAGAATTACACCATATACAATAAGTTAAAAGCCGATAGAACCCCTTTGTTTGTATGTTGCTATTCTTTCACAAACAAATCTTACTTTTGTTTGTTTTCCATATTTTTAAAATATAGTCTAAATTTGAAGAATGATGAATTCACATCTCATACTCTACCCTGTTCCCACTTGGATTTGTTATGTTGGAGTCTGTCTCTGCTTTTAATCCACATCACTATCATCGTTCATCTTGCAAATCACACCTCATATTTGTCATATTTCCAAAGAGCACAATATAATTTTTAATAGGGATAGGTTATATATCGACAACAAACTCATTTGACAAGTGTCATAACATGCTAAAATGCATTCAAAATGAAAAAGGCAAAATTATAGATATAGTAACGATTACTCAAATATGTCCTTAACGGATATGGTACAGTTTAAAAATCATTATATTGGCCATTTAGCAATTTTATTTTATGGGTTTTGATAGGTAACCAAATGACATTCCTAGTTGATATTCATATATCATCAATATATTTCAGGATATTTTACAGATATAACCCCAGTCAATTTTCATTATTATGTCTTATTTGATAAATTGACAAGTATGATTACATGTTCTCAAGTGCAAAAAAAAATTCGTTTTAAATTAGTGTCTTTTCTACTTTAGATCAGTAATTTATTTTGTATTACAGAACAATATCACAACTACCCCCTCTTAATACCTTTTAAACAACTAGACTCATTCTTTGTTCGTAAAAGGCCACTGGTTTTGGTAGTTCAGATAAATAGAAAATCAAGGAGTTATTGTCATTGCCAAACAAAGGTTTCCACATGATGTTGATTTGTAGAAAGGTGTACTTTTCTATATTCCTTCATGATTACATACACAGGCACTATGATATTTCAATCAAAATCCTTCTATTATTATTGGAAGCGATGCTCCTTGCCTGTAAAGTGGAATTCGTATCCTCTGCATTAACTCAACTTTTGAGTTAATGCAGCATAAATCTGGACCGTCTGATTTTGTGTTGGCACGAATATTAAATATGACTCGTGAGTTTCAACACAGATCAGATTGACTCGGATCCTGATCAGACAGCTGAGATGCGTTAACTACATTAATTTACCGGCTTTTAACTTATTGTATATGGTGTAATTCTGGTACTGTGATGGAATTGGGTTAGGCATCCAAACAAAGCAACATACAGGAAATGATGTAGTAGTATGTGATCGGTAAGCATGAAGATAAAAAAAAAGGTTACCAAAAAGTCCCTCTCCACTTTGTCCTTTATTGTCTTATCGAAGCTGTGAAAAGATCTAAATGGTGCAGGCATGTATTTTAGGGCAAGCCTAGTGATTGTTGCTGTAATTTTATTTGCACTTTTTGCACAGCTGAACTCGTGTGGTCCAACTCGCCATATCACTGGTCGGTCAGCGATATCCTCTTTCACCGGCCTTATCTCTCCAGCGCCTCGTCCCTTCTTCTTTGGAGGTTGAGACGGTGTAATTTCAACTTCCGGGGAATCATTCAAACTGCCGCCACGCACCGAGTGTGTAGGAGCTGTACTACGTTTCCCCTTGCCGTATTTGGTAGCTTTTGCCCTTGTTAGTTGAGATTTCTTGGGACGACCCATTTGTCTTTTACCGGAAAGGAGAAAACGAAGCTGTTATCTACAAATTGGATGTTTGATCTAAATATGAATTACACAATTGTGTTAAAGTAACTACTATGAGAAATATGAAAAAAGGGTAAAATTAAATCATATTGGTAAATTAAATAAGGAATTTTCACTATATGTGAAGTACAATTACTTATTGATTGTCACTACCAACAATATAAAATAAGTAACTACAATTGTATAAAAATAAAAGGTAAAAATTAAACTAATTATTAGTCACTGTTGATGTGTAATAACAAGTAACTTTCCCAATAACATAAATTAGTCCCTATTGATGTGTAACTACAATGTAATAACTACAGGAAGCTTTCCCAATAACTTAAATTCATGCTGAAAATTTTTGGCGACTATCAGTCTTTTGCTGTGTATTATATAAACCAGAAGAAGTGTTAATGAAAAAATATGAACTGTATCTAAGGTCTAAATAGTAAATTTTCATCCAACTCGCTAGTTCAACATGTATTATCTTGAAGGCATAAGTATGGTCTGTGGAAGAAAAAATTGAGAAAATGTTCTACATAAACACGTAATACATACACGAAAGCATAAATAGTGAAATTAGACCAAACAGAAGGGAAACTTTGACTTGAGCATTTTATCAAACACCTTAAGACCAATTCCAATATGATAGTTATAAAATCTAGGTTGGTTAGTGTAATTCTGGCCCTGAAAGCTTCCCTAATAATGTGTCTTGCTGAAAGGTTTCCCAATAACTAAAAAGTTGCATTGAAGCGAAATACAAAAATTTGATTGTACAAAATTAGGAACCGTTGCACAGTCACAGAATTTGCCTAAATTCCATTTGCTTGTACAATTAGCTTAAATCCCAACAAATTAGGTTAAATTTACACATATATGCCCAGATTGGCACATAGTTCTTTCATTACTACAAAGGGAACATTCTCTAATCAAAAGGAAAATAAGAGGAAGATATTGAGTAATTAAGGAGAGATCAGTACCTAATGTCTTTCTCAGATTAGGGCGCAGTGGAAGTGAGAGAGATTGTGAGACTTCCTTGCTGCATAAATTTGCGAAATTTTCTCAGATGGTGAAAGGCGAAATTTTCTCTTGGTAAGAGAGGAGGTTAATGGCGGCTGGTTATGTTTTCTCTCGACCAAATCGATGTGGTAAAGGAGCAAGATAACCCTGTGGCACTAATCCTCTGAGATACACCATTATTTGTGCAACCATCGTGTCCTGATCCTAGATAGCGTTCCAAATTTGAGATGATTGCAAATTCTGTATGAACGGTTGAGATTTTTGTTGATCGGAAACTCAAGGTATCCGATATCACAGAGATCGAAAACTCAGGCTGCGTGACTTGACAACGGGCGCCCAAAATTGAGAATGGGGGGAAATGAAATTTCAGTGTAGCGCCTAAGTTAGATTAAAAACAGAGCGGTAATGGCTACGCGCAGAGTAGTCGGTCTCCTTTGGATTGAGTCAGATTTGCGCTTCTAATAGATGAAGTAGCTCTCTTTGAAGTTTCATTCAAAATCCTTGTTGAATGGGTTAAGTACACAGCAACTTGATCTGAAAATTGTTATTTTTAATTTGTGATTAATATGATGAATACTTGTAGGTCATTAATATAAGTCATTGTATATTTTATTTCAGAAATTTAATAATTTTGTTTGTTATTTTTAAGTTGAATGTGTAGATTTAATTAAAAAATTATTATTGTATTTCCTTGTTTCTTGATGCATAATAGTATATGATTAGTATTTTATGTATTTAGTGAGAATTAATGTCAATGTTATAATTAAAGAAATAATGAAAATAATGAAAATAATAATAATAATAATAGTTATACAGTAATGAATAACAATGTTGTAATTTATTTCATAGTAAGATGATTTTATACCTAAAATTTAGTATTGCAATTAAATGTGAGTTGCATATATATGATGACATCTTCTATGTATCAATATGAAACATACACTCTTGATGGAAGGGGAAATGAATATGTAATAAAATAATGGTCCCGGAGATCGATCGGAACCGTTGGAATCGAAGAACACTGTATTTAATGTCTTGCGGGAAAGTTTCATCAAGTAAAGTATTTATTCACCCCTCCATCCACTCGATAGAACATCGAAGCATCAAATGGCTATAAATACTTTGCGGTGGATCGAAACCAATATACAACATAACTTATTATATTTTGTGCTAACTTGGTTCTATGTTAACTCTTGATCATTTTAAAATAAATTTTGAGTCATTTCATCGCAGATCGACCGTTCAAAATTAGAGACAAAATGGACGGTCCAATTTTGTTTTTAACATTTGAAGGGGTTAAAAAAATATGAAAGTCTATAAAATTATGTTATTAATTATTATTTGGCCAGATGTGTTGTAATAAAACCAAAAAAAAGCATTTTCGTATTTTTACAAAATAGTTTATGTACATTCCAGTACATATTCATCACAGCTGCAACTCCTGTGCCGTCCGATTGGCGATAAATGGACGTGATATAATGATTTGAAATTGTATATTGGTATAGGGTGAATACACTCTGCAATAACGCAACATATACTATTAAATCTGACCCTAGACGTTGCATATGGTGCTTCAATGATCGTGCTAGGATTTGATCAAACCGATCCGATTGAAACTTAAGTATACGGTACCTGATGCTAAAGAGCACCGAGTGGGTAGGTCTCCCAATTAAATGCAGCACGTCTTTCTCGAAGGTAATATAATATTTCCGTTCTGATCGGGCCTTTCTTGATACACATTATCCATCATAATTCGCGTCAGAGCCTAATCGAACGGTCTCGATATAGTACTTTAGATTCCGCTACCGCAGAGTGCATGAAAAGAGCTTCTCCCCACTTAATGCTCACGAGAATACTTCAGGACTTAGCGTATTTTTTTGAAATCCCACTCCATCACAGTAAGCCCTTCCTCTCCCTAAAAAACTCTGGCCGTCGCTCTCCCACAAACCCTTCGTCTTCAAAGGTCTCCCTCGCTGAGTCGCCGTCGCCTATCGGAGTTTACCCAAGTCGCGCCGTCGACTATCGGAGTTTACCCAAGTCGCGCCGTCGCCTATCGGAGTTTACCCAAGTCGCGACTTCAAAGGTCTCCGTCGCCGTCGCCTATCTGAGTTTCCCTCGCCGTCGCCTATCGGAGGAGGGATCGGCCGTCAAGTGGTAAGTACCATAGATCTAACAAACCCCAACTCCACCCCCCACCCCCACCCGAAATATGTGGTGAATTTTAGGGTTTAGTTATTTGTGAAGTTCCTGATTTTTTTGAATTTTAGGGTTTAGGGGTTTGCTAAATTAGTTCAAGATCCCGGCAAGGTTCAGGTGTTTAGGGGTTTGCTAATAAATTAGTTCCTGAATTTCCTGAATTTTAGGGTTTAGGGTTTGCTATATTAGGATGATTAGTATTTGCCATGCATTCCAGTACAGTGGTGGAAGAAAAAGCCTTAAAATTGGAAAAGTGTTCTACTCATTTTCTTTTGTTGTATTTATATGATTTCAGTGGTGGAATAAATGGCTGACAATAATTACATGATTTCACTAATTTCTTGATTTCAATAGAGTACATATATTTCAATTACACTTTTGTTGCTTATAGTTAACACACTAAATTCTTATTAATCACAGAATACATGGCTGACAATAATTACACGATTTCATATCGCCGAAAAAGTTCACGGCTCAATAAATCCGACATAACCCAAGCAGATGTGCCACCACCACCTCCACCGTCAGAGGATCCCCAACCCAAGTTGCCACCGCCTAACACACTCGAGACCCCAGCAGCTGTGGCAATGCCTAATCCACCACCGGCACAGCAACCTGACAAGACAATCAGAGGCCGAGCCAAACGCAGCCGGTTGAGCACGTGCAGCCCCACCCGCCGCTCATCGAGGTTCAACAAGCCAGATACGTCACAGGCTGACCAAGGTACCGTCTTATACATTTTATATTTCTTAATTGTAGAATTCTTGTCTTAAATAAAGGGGGAATTGAGCATAATTGATGCTTTGATTCCATGTTGATGTATACTTGAGGCGAATTGAGCATAATTGAATTTGTTGTAAATTGAGTTGGGCTAACCAAAATGGCAATTGTTGGAATCAAAAAATTTGATACTGTTAAGTGTTGTTCATTTATTGTTTTTATTGAGTAGAATTTACTGGCAGATACCTTAACAAAGCAACCAAAATGGCAATTGTTGATACAAGTACGAGGACTCTTCTAATCATAGGTTATAGAGCTGCTAACAAATTTTTTTTTTGGTCTTAAATTATAGTAACCTTGTATTATGATGTATTCCTGCACCTTCTTCTATACACCTAAATGTTCTGATAAAGATATGATTCCAAAAAGTTTCAAATATTTAAATGATTTTGCTGCAGAATTGTTTTGGGACCTATTTAAATTGATTTTTTCAGGGTAATTGAATATCACACGATAATTAAATGCAGTCTTTGCTTATATTATCAATAAAGAAGAAGATAATAGTGGTCTCCAATTTGGTTATATTAGTGGTCTCCAATTTGCTTATATTATCAATTAAACACTATATTAAACACTATATTAAATGCTGAAGCTATAATAGTGGTCTCCAATTTGGTTGTAGGACCCCCGGTTGAGCCCTCTGTCGCAGCAGAAACTGTGCAACGCGATGTGCCACCTCCAGTACTTCAGCAAGAGGTAGAGCCAGACCCCTCCATGTCAGCACCCTCTAAGTCAGAACCCCCCAAGCAACCTGAATCAACTGTGCCTCTGCATAATCCACTGCCTGTTGCCCATGACTTGCCACCTCCACCGTCAGAGGATTCCCAACCTGCTGACCCACCGCCTAACACAGTCATAAAGGGCCGAGCCAAACGCAGCAGGTCGAGCACGTGCAGCCCCACCCGCCGCTCATCGAGGTTCAACAAGCCAGATCCGTCACAAGCTGACCAAGGTACCGTTCATTATATTCCATTGTTTAATTGATGCTGGAATTGATGCTGGAATTGATGATTTATTTTACCAAAAAAATATAAAAAGAGAACTAATGCCACCATAAAAGAGAACCATAGATAGTTTTAGAATGTTAGAATAAAGATGAGAAGGATAGATAGATTGAAAATGTTAGAATAAAGATGAATGTTCTAATAGGCTTTCATTTTGATTGTAGGAACACCCCCCAAGTCGGGCACCCCCAACTCGGTGGTTCAACAACATGACATGACCGAAAGAGGCCGTGGCTCATCAACATCTGACTCATTGAGTAAAGGTACAGTTTAATAAATTTTGCTTTGTTTTTGTAATTGAGTTGTCATGTCTATTGCCCCAAATATGAGTTAAATCATTGTGCGTATCCATCCTCCAATAAGAAAGTTCACTTGAACCCTTCCTTTGGATGAAAGTCAGAATTTATATTTCTTAATATGTTTTTCCATGTCAGAAACCCCCAATTCAGTCCCCAATTCACCGCTACAGCCGGAGGCCGGTGATCCCAAATGGGATGATTGGCCCGAGTCTGATGCCACTCAACAGGGAGAGTCAGAGTACGAGGAAGACACAGCTGATTCGGAGGAGGATAGCACGCATCCAGCGGTCGTGGATGACGATGGTGGTAAGAGAGGGTGCAAACGCATTGCACTTCGTGACTGTGAGGAGGCACTGGATGCCTCGGGAAGGGAACTCGACGATGAGAATGCCACAGGGGCTGAGGGCCAGGCGAAAAGAAGGAGGGTAAGGGGGCAGAAGTCTGATGTGAGGCGGGGCCGAGGTATGGCCAAGGGTCGTAAACCATCACATTTTGGCAGTAGACCTCAATTGTTTGTTGTCGGTGATGCGGAGTTCACATCCCTTCCTCTTTGCACAAGGGTGGTTGCCACGATAAGGGTCCTAACTTTGGAGAATATGCCGGGTCCATATAGGACTTACAATATGTTTCCCGTTAAGGCGAGGCTGGAAATACTCAAAAAATTCTTGCAGAGTTATTCTTGGGGGGAGGGGGAAAGCGTGAAACGCTGTCTGCAAGTCTTTGAGACAATTGCAGCAGATGCATACAGTCGTGAGTTGGTAGTACTGAGAGGCAAGTACACAAAGAAATACACAGAGGACAAGTTACTGTGGAGAGACTTCCCGCCTCAGTGGTGCAAGAATCCGCAACACTGGAAGGGGTTGTGTCTTATTTGGTCGAAGGATAAATGGGATAAAATGTCATCCACCAACCGGAGTAACAAAACAAAGGATGGGTCGGTCATCCATCACCTGGGTGGTTCCAGGTCACTGTTTCGTCACAAGTGCAAGATGGTACCTTTTATTTTATATTTTGTAGGTTTCCATTGACAAATTTTATGTTTATTAATTACTTAAAACTCATTAACAAATGTTGTAACTGCAGGAATCTGAGAAGGGATCGTCTGTCACTCTGAAGGAGGTTTTCGATCGTATTCACACGAAGGAAACGCACGCTGGAAAGGTGTACGTAAACAAGAAGGCGGAAGAAAAAATGGTAACCTACTTTTATCCCTTTTGTTATAAATCCCCGGTACCCTTACACTCTGACCTGAACCATTTCATTCCCAAAAAGTGATTACTAAACCTAGAATTCTTATTTGTCAAATGCAGGCTCTATATGAGGATTTGAAAGAAAATTACAATGCACGTTTGTCTGACGAGGATCTATGGGATATTGCTGTTGATGGAGAGGATGCTAAAGGCCGATTGTTCGGCTTTGGACACCGGTCGAGAACATGCAAAGGGAACAAAGAATTGGCTAAAGAGGATGCCACATTGTCGGATCATGCCAAGAGCACTGCCACCTCGGCTGAAGATGAGAGTACAACATTCACCAAGTCTCAGGTGGTAGTGATGATTAAGTCTCAGGTGGCAGCTGAACGAAGGAGGTTATTGGCTGACATTGCTGCCCAAGAGGCCCGACACAATGCAGACCGTGAGGAGTTTAAGAAGAAGGAGGAACAAAACAAGAAATTATTTGCAGAGCTCTTCAAGCGGACTGGAGCGCCTCTTACAACTTTTCACGTAAGTTCCTGACCTCAATCCTGCCTCATTTATGAAAACAACTAAGTATGTTTGAATCATTGTTAACAAACATTTTCTCCTTGCTTTTTAGGGGGGTCATCAAAGGGAAATGATGGTGGGGGAGCCAGCGGGGGGGGAGGGGGAGACGATCCACTGCAGTCACATGATCAAGATTGAAGCAGTAATTTGTAATAATATTAAGTAGGATGTGATGTGTTTATTGTGATGTATTGGATGCCGTATAGTGATTTGTCAAACTATGTTACTTAATTTCTAAGTAGGATGTGAAGACAGTAAGTAGGATGTGAGCCTTATGTCAAAACTATGTGCTCTTAACTTTTCCTTGTCTTCATTTTCTTTTATTGTGTATGTCTGAGAATGGATTTACATAGGGTGCAGTTTAATATGATGCGTACACTGGGGGTACGCCAAGAAAACAAATTTTTCCCCAAAAGGATGTACCATCATTTACATCGGAAGTCCGATATAAAAAATAATTGCTCTCTGGAATTTTACCTCAAAAGGTCGTTTTCACTGTTCTAATCAATCGTTTTTACACTTGGTCTCTCCGCAAATTAGGTCATAGTGTCTCCGCCAAAAAAGCCAACCAAAAAGCGTGTCTTTAGCTAGTGATTTGGCCGCAACATTCCAAGATCAGAGAAAACCCCTTGGAGTCTTTCTAATCCGCTGAACCATAGAAGGGAGCTGCAGTTCGTTGGAGGTTAGAGAGTGAGGTAAATACTCTTATGAGCTCATTTTTTCCCCTTGTAATGGCATTGTATATCAAATCGTTTTTAGAGAGTGAGGTACGTCAAAACCTATACCCTATTTATCAAAACGAGATTTGTTAATTTGTCCTACATTTATCAAAACCTATACCCTATTTCTATTAAAAAAATTGAAAATGTAGTCAATAGTTCTATTAAAAAAATTGAATAAAGATTGAAAATGTTCTGATAAAAAATTGATGTTTGCTAATTTATTTCAATTATTTGTTATTGTACATACTCCAAATTAAACTATTACCATAATTTGTCCATATTTCAAATGTAGTCAAATTATTTGCTAACTCATACCTCTTGTCCAACAATTTAATAGTTAAATGGCAACGGATCGTAGATGGATGTATAATCGACTAAATGTCAATGGAAAGCTACTACCCGAGTTCATAAAGGGTGTGAAAGAATTTGTTGATTTAGCGAAATCCGACCCCTCGGTTGTGACTCTCCTCAATGGCAAGGAATGTATCTTATGTCCATGTATGAAATGTGAAAACCTCAACACCAAAGAATTGCAAACCGTGAGAATGCATCTTTACCAATCCGGCTTTCGTCCCGGATATGAAACTTGGCACGCACACGGAGAGGAACGTGAGGAGAGATCTCAACATGTCCCGCACCATCCACCATCAGATTTGATCAATGACAATTATCAAGTGGGAGCGGATATGGTAAGGGCAGCCGCTGGGCAAGATTTCAATTGGGAGGAGGATACACCTACCGGAATGGCCAAAAGATTCTTCGACATGATGGCCGCATCGGATACACCGCTTTGGGAAGAGAACATGACGGGCCAATTGAAATGCAAATCACACACAATCTTATCGGCCGTTACACAAGCACTCGCATTGAAGTCGGAACATCAATTGAGCCAAAAATGCTTTGATGGGATGATGAGTCTTATCAAAAGCGTGCTTCCCCCTAGTGGAAAAATGCCGGAAAACTTCTATCAAGCCAATCGATTGGTCGAGCCGCTCGGCATGGAGCATAAGAATATAGACGTATGCCCAAACTTTTGTATGCTCTACTATAAGGATAGAGTGGACAAGACAAGTTGTGATGTATGTCATACACCGAGATATAAGCCAATGGGATCAAATACGAATGCCAAACCGGTTGCACAAAAGATACTTCGTTATCTACCTATCACCCCAAGAATGCAAAAGATGTACATGACCCACTTCAATGCGGTCCAAATGAGATGGCATAAGGAAGGTTTTCGTGAGAAGCCAGGAATTATGGTGCACCCCGCAGATGGTGAGGCTTGGAAGCACTTCGCACGGAAATATCCATCATTTGCTAAAGATGTGAGAAATGTTTGGTTGGGGATAACGACGGATGGGTTCATGCCATTCACCTCAAATGCATCTCCATATTCTTGTTGGCCAGTTTTAGTTTTTCCGTATAACCTACCACCCGGAATGATAATGAAAGAAGATACCATGTTTCTCGCGCTTGTCATTCCGGGACCTAAGCATCCGGGTCGGGACATTGACATTGTTCTTGAACCTTTAATTGATGAATTGAACAAATTGTGGAAGGATGGAGCGGTTACATGGGATGTGTCTAAACAAGAGAATTTCACAATGAAAGCAACACTTCTTTGGTCGATAAACGATTACCCCGCGTTGGAGATGCTAAGTGGGTGGGGTACTAAAGGCCGATTAGCATGTTTTCATTGCTTGGGTGCAACAAAGGCATTCCGACTAAAGTATGGTGGGAAATTTACATGGTGGGGTTGTCATATATGCTTATTGCCTCTAGATCACCCATTTCGTCGCGATAAGAATAATTTCCAAAAAGGTATGGTAGATTTTGATCGACCACCACGAAAAATAACGGGAGAGGAGCGGCTCGCGATGGTAAATAAACTAGGGAGGATGAAATGGGGTAAACAGATTGGCCTTGACCAGTTTCCAGGTTATGGTGTCACCCACCATTGGACAAAGAAGAGTATTTTTTGGAGCTTGCCATATTGGAAAGACAATTTGTTGCAACACAACATTGACATGATGCATGTGGAGAAGAATTTCGCGGAAAATTTGATTTACACAGTTCTAGGCATGGGGGCCAAAAACAAGGATAATGAAAAGGCACGGAAAGATTTGGCTCTTCTTTGCAATCGTTCCATTCAGAATCTAATACCGTACCCGGATCATCCCGGAAAAATGCAAAAACCGAAGGCTCCCTTCACACTCTCTCCACAAAATAAGAGGAAGGTTTTAATTTGGCTCAAGAAGAATGTCAAGTTCCCCGATGGATACGCATCGAGTTGGTCAAGATGTGTAAACCTCAAAACAAACACATTAAATGGGCTAAAAAGCCATGATTTGCATGTGTTCATGGAGCGACTTCTTCCGGTTGCATTTCGAGACTTTGTCCCTGATTACGTATGGGATGTTTTGTGCGAGATTTCAAGCTTCTTTAGAGAGGTTTGTGCCAAGGAGCTTGATCCATCCCGTATCGATCAATTAGAAAAGGATATTGCGGTCACAATGTGCAAAATGGAAAAGATATTCCCTCCGGCATTTTTCGATTCTATGGAGCATCTTGTGGTCCATGTGTGTGAAGAGGCTAGATTAGGTGGACCGGTAGGGGCTCGATGGATGTATGCATGTGAAAGGTGTGTGTTTTCTTAATCTCTTTCTTTGTGATTCACTTATTGCTTCCATATCTAAACACTTGTAATTGTTACAGACGAAACAAAGAACAGAGGAAGAAGGTCACGAACAAGGCGCGTGTCGAGGGTTCAATCGTCGAGGCAACAATTGTTAAAGAAATTGGTTCATTTTGCACTCGTTATTTTGCGGAGAATTCTAAAACTAAGCAACAAGGGGTTGGAACGAGTAACCCTCCGCGGAGACGCCTATCGATATTTGATAATGCGGGACGTTTTTGGACACGGTCTGACCGAAGGACTCTCGATGAGAAGGAATTTAAAGCTGCACACACATATGTCATCCTCAATTGTCCAGAAATAAAAATTAAATTTCTAGGGTACAATCTTATGACATGTTTATTTTGATGATTTCAAAAGTACCTATTCTAAACACAACCTTAATCTCTTGTATTTTGACATGTTTGAATGTGTAGAGAGTTTGATGCATGCATGCTAAACTCTGGACAAGCCAGATCGGCACAGCAATTGGACAAAGTTCATGAAGATAGGTTCGCAGATTGGCTACGGAAGAAGGTACTATCCGATCGTGATTGCGACATCTACATTCGAAAGGCTGCACTCATGCCACGAAAACAAGTGAAATGCTATGGTGGATATGAAGTTAACGGCTTTCGATTTCACACGAAAGCATATGGGCAAAACAAGTCAACAAATAGTAGCGGTGTTTGCATTAAAGGGGAGTGGGATGGAAATGACACACTACAAGACTACTATGGACTTCTCCAAGAGGTAATTGAGCTAGATTATGATGGATTCAACAAGGTCGTTTTTTTTAAGTGTAATTGGTTTGACATAACAAATGGTGTAAGGGTGGACAACCAACATGGAATTGTGGAGGTTAAACATGCTTCTCGTCTTAAAAATTATGAACCATTTATATTGGCACCTCAAGCAATTCAAGTTTTCTACCTTCCTTACGCATCGGATAAAGTTGAAAGACAACAATGGTGGGTGGCAATGAAAACTAGCGCGAAGGGGAGGTTTCGTGCCGATGACGAAGTCGATGCTAACCTAGAATTTTTCCAAGATGAAATGCCGGATCATGCAATTGAGGTTTCAAATGGCGAAGAATTTGATTGGGATGGTTTGGCCCCTCTTGAAGGTGAGTTCGAGCTAGTAGACGATGCAATGTCGCAAGATGAGGATGAGGATGAGGAAGAGGTCAACCAAATTGAACTTTCAAGTGACGAAGAGTTGGACATGGACCAAGATGAGGATGAATTTGGTTTCTAGGACCTCGATATGCTTCCGTTCAAGAGTTTCAATATTGGTTAATCAAAAGTTGTATGTGTGTTGATACATCTTTTGTACAATTGTTTTTGTTCCTCCATTATTTTGGAAGGTTTGTTCTAAATGCAAGAATTTAATTAAGTTATCAAAGTATTGAATTACTATATACTGCTATTATTCGTGCTGTTGTGAATTTTAATTAAAAGCTTCATTGAAAAGGAGATATCAAATAAACAGAAATGAATCTGTGTCCAGTAAGTAAACTATTGCATGGTTAAGCCCATGCAATTGTTTCGAACTTCAGTCCAGACTATTTACATGCGAGTGATAGTGGACTATTTTCATGGCACAGAGTTAAGCAGTTGCATGGACCTTTAATAAAATATAATATCTACTAAGTGGTTAAGTAATTGCATGAGAAGGGAGTTGAGTTGTTGCATGGACCTTAATTAAATATAATAACTACTAAGTTTTTAAGTAGTTGCATGTCCATGGAGTTGAGTTGTTGCATGGACCTCGAATTAATTATAATATCTGACCTTCAAAACTTATTTGCATGGCCAGACATCACACAGTTGCATGGTAGAGCTTCACACAATTGCATGCGAGTCCTGTTACATGGGGATTCGCATGCAACAAGTTTAAAAAGTCAACAAACGCCATTTCTTTTGCATGAGCCATCACAACCATGCAAAAAACTGGTGCCGGGCATGCAAAAAACGATTATTCTAGTAGTGTATTATCTCATCAAACATTATCAAATTGTTGTTAATATATATATTTTTTATCTTAGAATATCCTCTCTAACCAGTTCACAATTAATATTATTTGAAGTATCATATAATTTCTTGTACATACTGAAAATTTTCCATTTTTTTTTCTTATCTTTTTTTTTTTTTTTGCGGAGAAAAGCCCCTTAGGCCGCCATTTTATTTAATTATCCGCTATATATGATAATTATAAATGGAGGTCAAACAAAACGAAAAAACCAATGCCAAAACTTTCATCATTCAATAGAAACTGTAGGCCAAAAAGTAGCTTTATTCTTGGGTTACATTGATCATTCACTAATAATGTTCACTACAGAGTTTGGAACAGCTCGATTTCTCAACTGTGCATCACTACAAGAATGGAACAATATCTGTGAGGATAAAAAGTAACTATCCACGAAGGTATACTGATAGAAATATGTCTTTTCTACGAAGGTATACTGATAAAAAGTAACTATCCACGAAAGTAACTATCCACGAAGGTATTTTGAGTTCTGCTATGCAGACTAATGGTGCACAAGATGCCTATATTTTTGTATGGATGACTATGTAATTATGGTTTCATGATTAATGAAACGGGCTTATGCCTCTTTTAAAAAAAAAAAAGAAATATGTCTTTTCTATTACCGAGAGTATACCGACAGTATCTCTTGCAGATACTGTCTCATTATTGTATCCTAGTGATGAATTGTCAGCCATGGACATCAGCTAGCTTCTCACATCACTGATTATTTATCGGCTATTATGGTTATATTCGCATGCAACAACAACAAAAAAAAATATGTCTATAATCAGGTGATAAAGAACTGAAGGAAAAGATCATATAAGAAAAACTGAGTTATCAATTTCATTTTCTACGTTGCATGTCCTTTCTCTTTTCCAATACATGTCTTCCAATTTATAAATACATACAAATATTTTTCTCATATAATTATGCCAAATGGAAATCAATAATAAAACATATCCTACTCCTGTAAGTGTGCGCGCAGACAGCTCACAGCGCAGCAGCAATGAAATTTTTTTTTGTAGAGAAATTAACTAAAATAAAGAAAAATCTACAAACTAATAATGTTGCCTTCATTCTGCTGCTACTTTAATGGCAGCCAACCTTTTGCATGTTATGCCGATCTCTTACTGATGCTCTTCCTCCTAATTTTGTTTTAGACTCCTACTCCTAATTTGCTTTGATTTCTGAAGATCGAATTGGCATGACTTCAATACCCCGCTTGCCACCACTACTGCCTGATCTCTTCTTTACCAATGCTTCATCCAAAGCCAAGCTGGCCTTAACTGCAAGAGCAGCCATGTCTTGTCCCTTCAACGGATGATCGACCATGGATCGAGGCAGAACGAAGTATATCTGATCTAACTCGACCCAGTTGTGAGAACTCAACGCAGGGATGTAGCTGTCCAAGTATAACTCATCTGAGCTGCAGAGGAAAGAGGCAGTATTTTTTTCATCTAAAATCTCGGATACTTTCGTCGGCACCGAATACTCTCTTAGAGATCCATCAATGGTAATCACCTTGGCTGTAGCGAGCATATCTACCATCTCGTTCGAATTAGCTGATAAACAGGAGCCCATTTTCCTATTAATTGATCGATTGTTTAATTTGGCGTTGTTGATAGAAATGAAAAGTTTAGATATCAGAGGTGAAGTAACTGGCTATATATATAGAGAGTGGGAGAGAGAGAAACAGAGGAAGTTTCAAAGTTTCAAACAAATTAAAAGGAGAAAGACCAAAAAAAGATGACGTAGGAGCAGGCGTCACTAGCGAAAACAATTGTGGGCCTCAGTGTATCCCTCCAAGAAGTTGCGCTTGGTTGGGGTCAAGCCTACATTTTTGTTTTTGGGAAGTCCAGCCTAACTATCAATGTTGCTATTCTGAGAGAAGGATGCTTCATCGCAAGTGGGTTTTCTTGTTCCGACATTGACAAATGACAAATGACAAGGGGGCAAGTGGGTTTTCTTGTTCCGACATTGACAAATGGCTGGAATAATTAGTAACAAAATCATCCATAATTCAAGATTAGAATTGTCAATAGATTAGATTAGATTTGAATCGAATTCTAGTATAATTAAAATGTTCAAATACGGGATCCATATTTCATTAACCTATATGTTGCTGGATACAAATCAATTGAAATGTCACGTTTTGTAACGAGCTAGTCGGAGCTGGGCGAAGTTCATATAGTGTACGACTCTTGACTGTACAATCTCCCTTTCCTCTGATCTGATATGCTGATATGCTGATATCTTTGTCAACAAGTTCCCACATTGACTGGCTTATATTTATTTTTTTTATTGTTGGACTTGCTTATATTTAGTAGTTTGAAAATTTGTTTGTGAATCTGTGATTCACAGATTCTCGGAAGTCACATCCAGGTTGCCAAAAAACAGAGCCAAGATATATTCCAACAATTTCTTGTTGGTCAAGTCAGAAAATTTCATCGGACTTGATATTTTGGTGTCGGAATAATTATTCTCATTAAAACATTATCATAATTTGTTCTTAATATATTTTTTCTCTAACTTACTATATACTTTATAACAAGCTTACAATATAATTATTATGATGTACCATTTAATTTCTTGTATTTACTGATACATGTCATATGATCTTTATCCGCTGTATGACATTTATAAATAGGGGTCAAACAAAAGGAAAAGCGAATGTCAAAACCAATGTTTTAAATAGCGTTTATAGCGTCATAGCGGGAAGGCTACAAAAAAAACTATAGCGAATAGCGTAGCTATAGCGGAAGCTATTCCAAATAGCGTTTTTTTTTTTTACAAAAAATATATTATATATTTGTACTATGAGTAGAACTAGGGTGAGCTGTGCTCACCAACGGATTTGGTGAGCACACCTCCAAAAAACGCATTTCCAAAGTTTAAATAGTCGATTCGAACCTTCCAACGTGTTCTTCATATTAATATGTGCTTGGAGACCAAATTTTACATTTTTTGGAAATTTTTTACTATTTTTTTAGAATTTTTCAAAATCAGTGTTTTTTGAATTTTTTTTTTATTTAATGAAAAAACACTGATTTTGAAAAATTCTAAAAAAATAGTAAAAAATTTCCAAAAAATGTAAAATTTGGTCTCCAAGCACATATTAATATGAAGAACACGTTGGAAGGTTCGAATCGACTATTTGAACTTTAAAAATGCGTTTTTTGGAGGTGTGCTCACCCTAGTTCTACTCTTGTACTATATATTAACATTATCTAAAGTTTCATAGAACAATAAATAACACCAAATTAATTAAGAAATTATAATATTCATATTTAACTAGTACAAAAGTCTATGATTCAAAATATCCATAATAATATCATAAACTATCGAACTTTTTCTATACAAAATATCTTAAGCATCATGATTCATTCTATTTTTTTTTTCTATACAAAATAAATTTATGGATCTTTATTTAAGCCCATATAAATTGTCTAAAAAAGCCCAATATGCATAGCGCGCAAATAACGCGCTACACGCTATGCGCTATAGCGGACCGCTATTACCGCTATAGCGGCCGTAGCGCAATTAGCGTATTTTCATGCCATAGCTTAGCGTTTAGGGTCCAAAAACGCTATAGCGCGCTATTTAGAACACTGGTCAAAACTGTTATCATTTCGACCAAAAAGTAGCTTTATTAGATTATATCGTTTATTCACCACGAGCCCGGCAAATCATTGGAACAGAGAAAAAGTGAGAAAAAGTGAAATTCGAAATAAACTTCAATTTCTCACTATTTCAGTCTTGTTCAGTTGACGGTGGAAGAGTGAAAGAGTGGAAGAGTATAGGTAAATGAGTCAAATTTATTTCTTGAAAAATACTAATTTCTCCATTCCACTTTTCCTATGGAATAAGGAATTGGCTCCTGAAGAAATAGAGGAGGGACTCAAATGTAGAAAACATGGATTTGACTGCAAAAGTTCAAACCCAATTTCACTATTTCGAATTCTCCAATTCCACTCACTTCTTCTCTTGTTTGGCAGGAATATAACGTATTTTCCACTCTATTCCTCTATTCCACTCTTGCTGAATGGGCCTCTCTTTTCCACTCTTGTTCGGCAAATATTCGAATGGAATAACAGGAACCTCTTATTCAGATTTCAACCGTTTAAATTTTTTCATACGCAAATCTCAATGAAAAAAAATTCATGCACGAATTTCAATGAAGACCAACAGTTGGAATCAGAATAACAGGTTCCTGTTATTCCTTTGGAATAACAGCAGATTTATTTCCATTCACTAATAGTGTACACAGTTTGCAACAGCTTGATCTCTCAACTGTGCATACTAGTGATGAATTAAACTCTTCTATGAAAATCAACTAGCGAAGTAACAACTTATCAGCCGTAGAAACCAGCTAGCTTCTCTCTTCAGTGCTGGTTATTAATTAATTGGCTATTATGATTAAATTCTCAACAGAAAACCAACATGTCTATAATCATGTAAGCAAAACTGAGTTAATTATAAATTTCATATTCTACATTACATGTCCTTGCTCCTTTCAAATACTTGTCTAATTCCTATTTACAAGTACACAACTTTTTTTCTCATTTAATTATGCCAATGAAAGTAAAAACTAAAACTAGTCCTATTTCAATCCAAGCAGTAATAAACAAAAAATTCTACAAACTAATAATGTTAGTTCAATATTCTGCTACTTCTTGAATGGCAACCAACCTAGGCATGTTATGTCGATCTCTCACTGATGCTCTTCCTCCTAATTTTGTTTTAGAATTCCGCAAAAGTGTACTCCTGATTTGCTCTGATTTTTTAAGATCGTTATCAATTTTGTATGTTTGATCTAATTTTTCCTCCAATTTATGAATCGGCATGACTTGAATACCTCGCTTGCCGCCACTAGATATCTTCTTTTCCAATGCTCCATCTAAAGCCAAGCTGGCCTTAACTGCAAGAGCCGCCATGTCTTGTCCCTTCAACGGATGATCGACCATGGATCGTGGCAGAATGAAGTATATCTGATTTAACTCAACCCAGTCGTGAGAACTCCATGCGAGGATGTTTCTGTCCAAGTATAACTCATCTGAGCTACAGAGGAAAGAGGCGGTGTTCTTTTCATCTAAAATATCTGACACTTTTGTCGGTACCGAATACTCTCTTAGAGATCCATTAATGGCAATCACCTTGGCTGTAGAGAGGATATCTATGATTTCCTCGGAATAAGCTGATAAGCAGGAGCCCATTTTGCTATTAATTGATTGATTGTTTAATTTGGGGTTGTTGATAGAATAAGAAGTTTAGATATTAGAGACGAAGTAACTGGCTTTATATATATAATATATATAGAGAGAGAAAGAAACAGAGGAAGTTTCAAAGTTCCATACAAATTAAAACGAGAAAGACCCAATAGTTGACGTAGGTGCAGACGTCACTAGCGAAAACAACTGTGGGCCTCAGTCTGTCTCTACAAGAACTTGCATTATTATTATTTTTCTGAGGAAATACCCGTAGGTAGAGTTGAAAAAATGGCATGGTGGAGCCGGTTCCGTTACGGAATGGCACGGTTACAACATGGAATCACTAGTACAAAAAACTCTTTCACCGACCCTCAATCACTGACTGTTTTAATATGTAACAGTCGGTGTAGAAACTGCGTGGTAAAATCGTAAATAACAAGTTCTCAACACTGGCTGTTCAATTACAAAAAACCGTCAGTGAACCAACACTGACTGTTTTTTTAAAAAACAGTCGGTGTTGCTCACACCCTACACCGACTGTGTTTTTAAAAAAACAATCGGTGTTGAGCAGTCACCAACACTGACTGTTTTTTTTAAAAACAGTCGATGTTGCTCACACCCTACACCGACTGTGTTTTTAAAAACAGTCGGTGTTGCTCACACCCTACATCGACTGTTTTTTTAAAAAACAGTCGGTGTTGCTGAAGAATTGAGAGTTACAGAAATGAATTCCAGTCCGTGCTACTTAGACAATTGGGAGAATTTCAGAAACATTTGCAAATAATTTATAATGTGATAAAGTTCTCAAACCATGACATTTGACCAAATAACACCTGGAATAAAAGACTATAGCAAAAGCCATAACGACAGGAGAATTTCATCTATGTTCTATGCTTTGTGGGTAATTTGGCTCCCACAGAAAAGCAACGACCAAAAAATTGCCATCCATGATTTTTTTATTAGATTTGAATTAAAAGACAAATACATTACATACTGTAGTGTTATAAGCAGTATCTTGCTGCTTGTTGAAACCTTCCATCTCTCGTCCGTCTGGCAGCGACGGCGACAACAGCAACGGAGAGTTGAGTCTTGAGGGGAGAGGTCAGATGGCTACACCGACTGTTTTTTAAAAAAAACAGTCAGTGTTGAGCAAGAATTAAGTTTATTTGAGAATAAAAATTTATGCATTGTGTATATTTTGTAAGATATTTAATAATTAAGTTTATTTGTTTAAATTGAATTTATAGATGCAATAAGTATTTTATCATTGTTATTCATAAAATAGGATTGAAATTATATATGTAAGACGTTCGTTGTATAGTGCTTAAAAGTTTGTTAATGATGGAATGGAAAACCTAAAACAATAAATTACTAATTAATTGTTTCATCGACAAATTGCAATGCTTGTTTATTAGAATGAACATATTTTATTTAATAAGTATGATTAGTAATTTACGTGATTAGTGAAATTTAGGCAATTAACATGAAATTTTGACTTTAATTTTAGAAAATATTTTGTAATGAAAATTACATTAGTCATATTTATACAATAATTAATATTATAACATGTTTATTGCTTAATTAAATGATTTTAACACATTAAAATATATATCATTACATGCATGTTGCATATATGACTCACATCTTCTATGCATGAACATGAAACATAAACTCTTGTTTCGTGAGTTAATGAAGACGCACGGAAATATGTCGTCCGTGGGTCGATCGGAACCGTTTAAATTAAAGAGCACTGTATTTATTGTCTTGCATCCAAGTTTGATCAAAATTTGTTTTTAATTACCCATCCATCTAGTTAACTGAAAATTGAAGCATCGTATGGCCATAAACACTTCGTGTTGGATCAAAGCTCATACATAATAAAACCTCCGTACTTTTATGTTGGTTACATTTAGTGTTCTCCCTTGATCATTTTAAAAAAGATCTGTAATGATTTCACTGAAGATCGACCGTTAATTTTCCGTGTGAAAATGAACGGTCCGATTCCAAACTTTCTTTTATGTTGATTTTATTGTCAATTTTTTTGTAATTTTTTATTCACCGACTGTTTTTTGGTTTAACCGTCAGTTATTTTTTCAATTACTGACTGTTTTTTTGGTTTAACCGTCAGTAATTTTTTCAATTACTGACTGTTTTTTTGGTTTAACCATCAGTGATTATTTTAATTACTGACTGGTTTTTTGATTTAGCCGTCAGTAATTTTTTTAATTACTGACTGGTTTTTAGTTTAACCGTCGGTGATTTTTTCAATCACTGACTGTTTCTTTTTTTTTAAGCGAGCTGTCGGTGATTTCCTTCCGAAAATTTTCGTTCCCGGTTTATAACTTTCGATCTGCCGCGAAATATTTCATTTCCCTCTTCTCAATTTCAATTTACTCTCCGCCAAACCCTTCTCCTGACCCGGTACTCCTCTCAGTTCCAGCCCTGAGCGGAGCTCCACCCCTGACTTCCCACCCGCTAGCCCTGAGCGGAGCCCCACACTAAAATCCCACGCTGAGGAGTGCGTTGTGCGCGGAGGAGTGCGCGGCCTCATCGGAGACCGCCTGAGGAGATCGCAGAGGAGAAGGTGTGCGCGGCGGCCTGAGGAGCTCACTGCTGCCACTGGTACGGTACCCTTTAATTTATAATAATTTCAGGAAAATTGCAGCAATTTTGATTTTTTTTAGTTTTGGGATTTCATCATTTTTTTTAATTTCTTTTAGTTTTGGATTTCGTCCAACTTACATCCAAATTATATTATTTTCTGAATTTTAGATACTTCACAGTGAACCTTGTTTCTTTTGAATTCAAATTTCTCAATTTATGTTAGTTATCTTCACTAATCCAAACTGGATCAAGGTACTTCGGCACTAATCTGAAGAACATTTTATTTCAACTCATACATTAACTTGAGCTTATTATTCTGTCATCTTATTATTTGTTTTATATTACTATTCTCTTGACTCATAGCATAAGGAGCCACGGGAAGTCCACATGTTTGTTGATCTTCTGCTTCAAGAGGTAAGTATACCGCATGCATATTTCTTTAGTGAAGCTTGATTTACTTTTGGGCTGTCTTGCAAGGGACATCTGACCTTTGCTATCTGCAGCTGACACTGAATATTTCTCATTGTTTGAAACTATTTGCAAATGTTATCTATCCTTCAGTTCAGATGATAGAATATCACTTAAATTTTAACATTTTTGGCTCTACTAAACACATTCACCATAAATAGAAATTTAGGTAAAATTAATGCCCATGGTATTGTGGTGCGACAGTGAGTTATGAGTTTATTTCTTCCTTTCCAAGAGCAATTTGGTGGATTCAAATTGAGAAAAAATAAATTAAGGGCACTTTAGTCATTTTTTGTTTACTTGACTTTTATTTATTTTTAACATCTTCTGGGATGTGCAAATAGCCAAGGTGTTAGCCACAAATGTGAAGAATATTAGGTTATGGTCCGTTTTGCTATTACAGTAAAACATTGCTTTGATTTTGTCATGTTTCTTTCTTGTCTTTACTGTACCCATCTCACTGGTTCTATCATACATGAATGCTGCATTTTACAGTTGGAAGGTGTAGGAATTGAAGTAAAACAGATCCTTCCATGTGGTGTAGTAAAAAGGCATTGACACTCAGATAGCGCAGGCACAGCCAGCACCAACTCTTCACGTAGCCATCCCAATGCCACGCGTGAAGATAGGCTGGCAAGCTCAAACACACAGCGTGCCAGAAGACAGTTTCTGGAAAGTCACTTGGCCAAGTTGTTTGAGCAGAAAATGGAGATCTTCACCAAAGTTGAATACACACAGGCAAGTTGTTCAAAATGAAATGGCAATGATTTATTTGTCAAAGGACAAGGCCATCCATTCTTCTTTGTATAAAAGCTAACGATTTCTAATTTTTGTACATAATGAACATGGAATAATTTACAGAATGTTTTGCTTGAACAAATCATCCTTTGGAAAAGGCCATACACTTTTTTATGATTTTCTCTTTAGGAAATTGAGGTTGAGTTTGTAAGTGATCCAGAGAATAAAAAATAGCTACAATGCATGAAATACAATGGTTGTTGTGTAATTCAGTTGCATATTTTGTTTATTTGTGTTATGTAAATATTGTTATATTGTGTGGTTTTTTGTGAATAAATATGTTATGTGGTATATTCTTTATATTGTCTAAATTATTTGCTTGATATTTTGTTTAATGTTAATGAATGTCGAATGGTAATATATGACTAGCAAAAATATGGAGGCTAGCCCCAATACAAATAGAATTATGCAAAAATTTGTATACCAACACTTACTGTTTTTAGAAACTATACTGACTGTTTTTTAACAAAAACAGCCGGTGTTGGGGACCTACACCGACTGTTTTTTAACAAAACCGTCGGTGTTGGATACCTACACCGACTGTTTTTAATCCGTCAGTGTTGTTGACCTACACTGACTTTTTTTTACCCTTCAGTAAAGGTATACCTATACTGCCGGCGCCATCACTGACGCCTCTATAACAGTCGGTGTAGGGGTATTTGAACAGTCGGTGAAGGGGTTTTTTGTACTAGTGATTGGTACGGCACGTCTGTCAGTTACGTGCCGTGACTTGCGTGTCCTGTGCTGTGACTATTCGAGTGTCGTGCTTATTTTTTGAAACTTTGGCATGGCACGGCACGGCACGGCACGACACGTGAAAGATTTAGTCACGGCATGGCACGACACGTAGTCACGCGAATCACGTGTAATTAGAACCATTAGATATTGATTTAATGATGAATTTTGAATAAACTAACCTAAATTATGATTAAATTGTCACGCGAGTCACGTATGGTCACGGCACGTTTAGATACGGCATGACTCACGTGGCGTGACCATTCGCGTGCTGTGACTACCCCTTAATATTTTGGTCACGGCACGTGAAAAATTAACTTGATCACAGCACGGCACAGCACAAGACTAAAATCACGGCGTGTTAGTCACGGCACGGCACGGCACGGCACGTTTTGTCCACTCTACCCGTAGGTGACAAGAACTTGCACTTGGTTAGGGTCAATGAGTGACGACCACAACGATCGAAAGAGAAAACAACAAAAAAAAATACCAACTTTTAGTTATCATTCTTGTTGATTCTTTTTTTTTTCCGTCTTCTCGTTGTGGCCTCAGTCTGTCCCACCAAGAATTTGATCTGTTGTCACGAGATAATGCAAAATGAAATGAAAAATTTTGAATTCGAAAACCTACAAATAAATTTGCAGAATCTATACTCATGAGTATGTACAAAATGCCGACATTTTTTATTAATATCTAACATTAAATATAAATTATTAATTATATTCAGCTTGGCTAGATTTTTTTAAAAAAAAATTTTTGGCCAGTTGGAATTAAAATTAGGACCGGTCAAAAAATATCAGGTATTTTTTTTTTTGTTAAATAGTTGATAGATTAACATTTTGATATGTAATTAGCATAAATTAGTTTATTTTAGTATAATTTTATTTTTGTTAGTTTATTTTAGTATAATTTAGCATAATTTAGTTCATATTAGTATAATTTAGCATAAAAAGATCTAAAAAATATATAAATACTACCTAAAAATACCATAATCTAATCCACACATAAAATGCCAAACATAGTATACCAAATATAAATACTACAAAATAATCTAACCAAAACTACCATAAAAAACTTTGCTCAGCGGCAACGACCACCAGAGGGGGACCATCGCGATGCTGGCACTCCCCTGTCAGCTCTGTCGGGTAGTCCCTCCCATACTCCCTGATCAAGTAGTCCCTGCTAGACTCCCTGATCAGGTGTAACAACATCAGGCTCGGCCTCTCTGCTCATCCGTACTGCGATATTCTAGACATTTTCATCCTCACCCCTAGTGACTGGCAGGGGTGTAGAGAAGATGGACTATGCCAACTCAGTCGCATAGTCAGGCTGAGTCTGTGACCCGCTACCACTGGCCTCTCTATTGTGTGGCCTCTCTGTAGCATATCGTCGTCTGAATGGGTGACAGGCTATCAAAATCATCCAGACTAAAAGATAGCCCCTCCTCGTCTATAGACTCAAACTCTGGAGCCTCCTGCTGCGCTGGCGGTGGCGGCATGTACTGCGGATCCTGCAAACATTCAAATAATCTAGTAAATCTCTGAAGGGAGAATTTTGTACTAATTTGACAAATAAAAAAATATGATATACCGGAGGTAACTCTTGACGTCTCTGCTCGTCATAGTAGGCATGCTAATCAGTCATGGATAATACCTAACGATGGTAGTCCCAATATGGTTTCTCTCGGGGGGGAGATGGCATCTGAGAAGCTCTAACGGACGGCTCATCATGCTCGTACGGATCTACCGCCCGCCAGTCAATATTCTCTCTGGCGTCTCGTAAAAAATTGATGATTTGTCCCTCATGCCCGTCATCCTCAACGAGTACGACATGCTCCTTCATTTTCATGCACCTGATAGCTCTTCAACCCTTCATTCCCAACATATTGATGCCATGCGCAACACCTTTGAACGCCACTAATAGCTGCCAAAAAAATAATTTATTAGGTCAAAAATTTATAAACCAATCAGTTAATAATTAAAAAACGTATGGTTTTAGGTACATTACCGCGTGAGCCCAATGACGACCATTGGGGGTGTAACCCTCTGTGTCATCCTCTATCCGATCGCGGAGGTAGGCACTGTAGTCGCCCTGCAAATAAACTGATGCCATGTTAACCCGCATGAACCAAGACTGATATCTCAATCTTGGATGTCCCTGGGTCTGTGTAACCTCATCTGGCATCTGCCATGTCTCCTCTAATCCCGAATGCTCTGCCCTCTGATAATGCTCAGCCCAAAACTGACTCCAGTCTCTACCCGGTTGTTATTGTTATGGTCTAGAATCTAATAATATGATCATAGTCTATTATATTTTTTGTTCATGATTTGGATGATATATATCATTTTATTTCTTGAGTAATTGGATGATATAGATTTTTTGAGTTGATGACTTGAATTGTGTAGAACTCTATAATTAAGATGGTAATTACTCTAAATAGTTCATAATCTTAGCAATTAACATGAAACACTAATTAATCATATAAAGATTAGTATGTGAGTTAAATGATGGTTATGTTCTACAAACCATGGGTAATGAGTTGCTAATTTAATCACATAAATGCATGTTAGTGAACGTGGCATTGGACTTGACCCTAAAGGAAATATTGAACGGATTGTGTTATGTGTCATCAATTGTTTCATATGTGTTTGAATTCTAAAGTATGAGATGTTTATCTTCTCTACATGAGAAATATATATTGTGAGTGTTGTCCAACGTCAGCTTTAATCGGTAGTCATACAGATGACATTTCAATATGCATGACTTGTGCGGAGGAAAGTTGTTCATTAAGATTACTATTGTCTCTCATATTTAATGAGTGGTCATAAACAATCTACTTTGAATCAAGAAACAAATAAATTGTAAAAAGTGACACATTTCTAACTTTAATTTATTTATGATATCACAAGACATAAGAATTAACATGGATATATATTTTTTATATTTTGGATCGTGGTAATGTATTGTACATATCATTTATGTCAATTGGATAATCACAATGTATTGCTAGATGATGTTTGTGATTTATAGAATTAAAATAATTTTATTTCTATTGCCAATATGACATAGATCCTTTTGCGTCACACCAAAATAGATTCTTAATTAGATAGATTATTTTAGTATATCATATGGGATATGGATATGATGATCGAATAATTAATTACAATAGTTATAATTTAATTTATTTGATTCATCATATGATACTAAAATAAATGTCATAGAGATGACAACCTTAGTCAAAAATAAATTATATTATGTGTTGACATGTCATATAATTTTATTATCAACAAAAACATGAGAAATATATTTATTATTAAAATGCATATGATGCAAACATGCAATTAATTGGATTAATTGTAATGGATTAATTTTGAATAAGAGGAAAAGAAAGTTGGCAGCCATAATTGTCAATTAATTCCTTTAAATTCGAAATTAAAGAGAAATGGAGAAAATAGAGATGAATACAATTAGTTTAGGAACATTCTAGCCTTTCTTAATTAGTGGGAAACCTTAAAGATGTTCCTTAAATACTAATTACTTTCTCTCCAACTGTGGAGAAATTTTTTGTCTTCCTCTCCAAGCTGCTGAAATTTCTCTCCTCTTAATCCACTTATTTCTCATGTGTTGAGTACAATTTCTACTATAATAAAAGGTATTTTATTGAAGGGTAGAAACCTTGATTAAGGAGCAACAACAAATAGTATTTTCTAGCAAGAAGAAATTTTTGTTTCTAATTAATCCTAGGTGAATACTAAGAGAGGCATTATCTATTTGTTGCTTGGAGGTAGATCAAGAAACAAGAAGGCCGACTAATTCATTGGAGGTTCTTCACCTTTGATTACGATATTAAAGGAGGTATGAAATCTCTAGTTAATGCTTTAGAGTAGGTTTAGATACATCTAAATAAGATTCGGTCCTTGGTTGCTTAAGAAATTTTTTGAAATTCTTCTTTTAAGCCAACCTAAAATCCCTTCACCAGTGCCATGTGCTTAGTCCTATAAGTAACATATTAGTTGCAATAAAAATGTAACAAGTAATATGGTGATATCAAATAATAGAATATATGACTTCCTGGTGTAGCATCTTTATCTCAGACCTCGGTAAACCGGATCTGCAGGAATCAATGGCACCTCCCCAAACTGACGGAGTACCCGATCTGGATAGTGATGCTCCACTATCCAAAAGCAGACTAGCGACCCCTATACCACCAGCTATCCCGCTGAACCAGTGTAACCTCTGGCAATCTCTGACTCTCGTACATCGCATCGTACGGAGTCCAGACAACCTGCTCTGGAACTAGACTCTGCAGCTGTTCTTGAACTGACCTAATACCCAAGGGACAATCGTGTCCCTGATCAATGTAGTTGTAAGTACCGTGCCATTTCTTGCCGTATGCAGGGCATCTATGAATATCTGGTTGTCCCCAATCCGGTTCGGGCTCATTCGGTCTGGGACAGCCCACCAGTAGCTGTGACCATGACTAACATTGCAGCAACAAAACCGGCACATACATTTGCTTCACCTCCTTCTGCATTTTCAAGAATGTTAGTTGTTAAGGTTTTTAGCTTGTTGAGAAAAAATTAAATAAGAAAAGAGCTAGAGAATTTCCTTACAAGCATTGCAAAGGCTATGGTACAGGTGGGCTAGGACAGCCCCACTCCAGTTGTACCTCGACGGCCTGTCAAGGTCCTCCAACAACGGCAAATACATCATCTAGACGACATCGCCGCTGGAATCAACAAATATAACAGATCCAAAGAGGACCATCACGTATCCCCGTGTATATCTGTAATGCAAAGTAGATAATAAAAATCTAATAAATTGTTGTTCAAAATATCAACATTTAATATAAAGAGTTTACAAGTATTACCGCTGAATCTCCTCGAAGGTGGAATCTGCAGTCAGACCGGTGCTGAAGCTCGGGGGTGGAATTTGTAGTCAGACCGGCACTGAAGTACTGTCGCAACTTGGTCATCTACATATGGTAATTAGATGTCCCACCACTTTCCCGTAACTCGCTTGGATCAGCTCCCAACAACCGCTCGATGTACTCAGAAAAATGAGTATCGTTAGATACACTACCGACGGATGTGCCATTGATAGGCAAACCCCATAGGGCACTAACATCTTGAAGTGTCACCGTCATCTCTCCAAATGGTAAGTGAAACGTATGGGTCTCGGGACGCCATCGCTCCACTAGTCCTATAATGAGATATGCGTTGATGATGCCACTCCCACTCTGCATAGTAGCAATAATGTATAACCCTAGGTTGATGAGATACAGGTCCATCATCTCGTAGTACTACATATGAATGAGCCGAAGCTTGACATCCAAAATCATCGTGTTCTGCATTTAAAAAGGAATCCACATTATATTATAGAGTTAACACACCAAAAATTAAACCAAAAAAGTAAAGTACCTCGCGAGAAGCTAGTGAGACTCGGTGATCGCAATGTGGCATCCATAGAAGAGGACTGAAATGCTCTGTGCTATCAGTGGCTATCGGCTCAGCATCAGCAGCTGGTACCAGCTGAGGTCGAGTCCTGGGTCGTCCTCTAGCCATTCTAATTTCATAACAATTAACAGTAAATATAAGTCGATTCTTATGCTAAATTATGCTAATTTCAGTAAATTATGCTAAATTATGCTAAATAGGCTAAATTATGCTAAATATACTAAAATATGCTAATTTATGCTAAATTATGCTAATTATAGTAAAATGTGCTAATTATGCTAAGTTAAGCTAATTATGCTAAAATATGCTAAAATATGCTAAATTATGCAAAATTATACAAAATTATAGTAAAATGTGCTAATTATGATAAGTTAAGCTAATTATACTAAAATATACTAAATTATGTTAAAATATGGTAAATTATGCTAAATTATGCTAAAATGTGCTAATTATGCTAAATTAAGCAAATTAAACTAAAATGTACTAAATTACGCTAAAATATGCTATAATATGTTAAATTATGCTAAAATATGCTAAAATATGCTAATTATGCTAAGTTATGCTAAAATATGCTAAATTATGCTAATTATGCTAAATAGGCTAACATATACTAAATTATGCTAAATTAAGCTAATTAAACTAAAATATACTAAATTACTAAATTATGCTAAAATATGCTAAATTATGCAAATTATACTAAAATATGCTAATTATACTAAAATATGCTAAATTATGATAAATTAAGCTAATTATACTAAAATATACTAAATATGCTAAAATATGCTAAATTATATAATTAAAAATAACATATACTAAATATGCTAAAATATACTTAATTAAACTAATAACTAATTATAACTAATATATATTAAATTTGCTAAAATATACTTAATTAAATTAATTAAAACTAATTGAGAACTAATTAACACAAATTGAAACTAATTGAGAACTAAATTATACTAATTTTGGTACATTTCTAACAAATTCTATCAATTTACAACCATTTTGGACTTAAAAGAAATTAAAAAATAAATAAAGGGACCTACTTGTAAATGTGAGAAGAGGATGAGAAAATTTGGAGAAATAGAGAAAGTGAGGAGAGAGTATGAATTTTGTTAGAATGAGGTTTTGAAAAAGAACGGAACCCCTACCATTCTTTTATAAACGTCCAAACCAGCCATGTTTTTGCCGGTTGGGATTAAAATTGGAACCAGTCATTTTTTAGCCGGTTAGGAGAAAAATTGGAACAGGCCAAAAAAAGACTGGTTTGAGTATTTTTTAAAATCTAGCCAAGGTGGGTATAATTAATAATTTATATTAATGTTGGATATTAATAAAAATGTCGGCACGAGATGAGTTGTGGAAATGTTCTAAAATGCATGTTCGGTTGTATCGTAAAAAAAGTCATAAGAAATGTTTTTTTTTTTATAAAATAATTCATATCAATTAGGGGTCAAATTATACTAAAAGAGACAATATTTTGATCAAGAAAATGATAAAAAATCTTATGTAGAATTAGGTTTTTAGCTTAGAAGTGATTTTGCAAAATTTGGAGAATTTTAGTGATTTCAGATAAAAAGGAGTAATAAAAATTAAGCAATCTGGTGAAGTAGCATCTATGTGCGATTTGAATGCAAATAGCAGGCGAATTGGGATCCGTATCCTCCTAGGTACTTGACTTGAGCAAATTGAAACGGATGCCCCAGGTTAATTCTATTTGGGACAAACTCAATCCAGGTAGGAGTTATGTTTTGAGATTCGTGTTATTGTTAAAAGAACCGTCCGATCATAATTTGCTTGAATCAGGTAACCGGAGGTGATGTGAATTCCGCGAATTGGAGCAAGAAATTAATATTTCGGTAAGATATGAAATTCATGTGGATTACCGAAACACATGTGATTTGGACAATTGGACCATATCAGTACGGTCAGCAGCCAAGCACGCAAGCCTGACAGATAAATGTTTAAATTGGACACGCGCTATAAACTGAACAAAGAGGCACGCTCCAACAAGCTTAAACATCAAAATATCTTTAAACTTCCACCACCTCTTAGAACTAATTATCAGGTTCCAGGACTTTCCAGTAGTTGCGACTCGTCGACTTCAGAAGTTTGTTAGTCTACACGACTGACTAAACCTCCTGAACCAATCAGAAGCCTCACAGCTACATCCTACAACACCTAGCTAGGGATCCTATAAATACACTAGATATAGAATTTCCATGTATCTTTTAATTAATAGAAATGAGGGCTATTCTAAGCTAAAACAATCAGACTTGATAATTTGCTTCAATGGTTATTATTTATTTGGCTCTATATTGTGGTTCAATACGCAACACAATACCAATTATATGTATATAATAATGTGATAAAGAACTGAGAAAAAAGATTAAAATAAGAAACGCATATAATAAGCAAAATTGACTTGTCAATTAATTAATTTTCTACATTGCATTTCGTTTTCTCCTTTCAACTACTTGTCTAATTCCTATTTACAAATACATACAATTTTTCTATCTCATTTAATTATGCCAACGAAAATCAAAACTAAGTGCGCGCAGACAGCGCAGCAGTAATGAAATATTTCTAGAAAAAAAAATAAAAAAATTCTACAAACTAATTGCTTCATTCTGCTACTTCTTGAAGGGCAGCCAACCTAGGCATGTTATGCCGATCTCTTACTGATGCTCTTCCTCCAAATTTTGTTTTAGAATCCCGCAAAAGTGCACTCTTACTTCTAATTTGCTCTAATTTTTTAAGATCGTTACCAATTTTATATGTTTGATCTAACTTTTCCTCCAATTTAAGAATCGGCATGACTTGAATACCTCGCTTGCCACCACTAGATATCTTCTTTTCCAATGCTCCATCCAAAACCAAGCTAGCCTTAACTGCAAGAGTCGCCATGTCTTGTCCCTTCAACGGCTGATCTGCCATGGATCGAGGTAGAATGAAGTATATCTGATCTAACTCGACCCAGTCGTGAGAACTCAACGCTGGGATGTCTCTGTCCAAGTATAACTCATCTGAGCTGCAGAGGAAAGAGGCAGTATTTGTTTCATCTAAAATCTCGGATACTTTCGTCGGCACCGAATACTCCCTTAGAGATCCATCAATGGTAATCACCTTGGCTGTAGGGAGCATATCTACAATCTCATTGGAATAAGCTGATAAGCAGGAGCCCATTTTCCTAATAATTGATCGATTGTTTAATTTGGCGTTGTTGATAGAATATGAGAAGTTAAGATATTACAGGTGAAGGCACTGGCTTTATATATATATATGGATCAGAGACAGAAACAGAGGAAGTTTCAAAGTTGCAAACAAATTAAAACGAGAAAATTTAGACCAAAAAAAGATGACGTGGGAGCAGGCGTCAGTAGCGAAAACAACTGTGGGCCTCAGTGTGTCTCTCAAGAACTAGCACTTAAACCAGTTGGTTGGCGTCACGAGTGACAACCACAACTTATTTTAATTGGTATTTAAGTTCTTGGAGAAGGAGCAAACTTTATTGGTCATGGATGACGAATAATGAGTGTTAGGCTGTTAGCTATATCAAGTTAATTATAAAATCACCCATCGAACCTCTGTTTTCGCCAATTTCAAATGTTCACAAGGCCGAAAGGATACATATGGTACGAAAATTTTATCTGTAGTAATTAATAGAAAAGAAGAGAGACAAAAAGTAAAAGTATAATAATATTTATATTGATAGTAAAATATGTAGTAATTTTATCTATCTTTACTTTTTTTTTTAATCTGATATATAGATGGAGAGAATTATTATATTTGATTTCTATTAAAATATGAAAAGTTTTTCAAAAAATAAATAGAATGTTTTTGATATATCTAAATTTTAAGGTACTTTATCTATTTTTGTAAAAAAAAAATATTTTACTAGAAAAATTAAAAGAAAAAAATAACAAACTAGTTTAAATCGGTAACATTCCTACCGATCTTACTACCAATATAAATATTATTGTACTCTTACTGTTTGTCTATCTACTTTTCTATTAATTACTACCGATAAAATTATATTTCCCATATGGTACGTAGTCTTTGACTGTACTGTGACTTATTCGAAGTTGAGATAGTTAAATATCGTCGTCAACCATTTAGAATTGTCAATAGATTTGGGCGGAATTCATAATATACGACTGGATTACATTTAGTAGTTTGAAAATTTGTTTGTGCCTATAATCTGTGATTCACAGATTCTGAAAAGTCACATAGCGATGTCTCTGTCCAAGTGTAACTCATCTGAGCTGCAGAGGAAAGAGGCAGTGTTCTTTTCATATAAAATATCTGATACTTTCATCCGCACGGAATACTCTCTTAGGCATGTTTGGATGGTGCAAGGATTAGTGTAAGAATAGAGATTTTTGGGTTAGTAGTTGAGAATAGTGCTAACCCGAGTGGTATGAGAATAGTGCTAACCTATGACTATTCGGGTTAGTAAAAATGTTGTTTGGATTGTATATTTAGAATAGTGATGGAGGGAATGAATAAATTAATGATTTAAACTAATATAATATTTAAACTAATATTATATTATATTTAAACTAATATCTTTCAATAATAATCTAATCTAATATTTTATTTAATACTAATAAAATCTAATCTAATATTATTTATTTAATACTAATATAATATTTTATTTAATACTAATCTAATATTTAAACTATAATATTATATTACATTTAATATTTAAACTAATATTTTATTTAATACATATAAGATTTAAAGTAATATTATATTACATTTAATATTTAAATTACTATTATATTACATTTATACTAATATTTTTCGATACTAATCCAATATTTTATTTAATACTGATCAAATCTAATCTAATATTATATTTATTAAATACTAATTTAATATTTTTTTAATACTAATATAATATTTAAAACTAAAATATTATATTACATTTAAAATTTAAACTAATATTATATTACATTTAATATTTAAAATAATATTTTATTTAGTAAATTTAATATTTAAAGTAATATTATATTACATTTAATATTTAAATTAATATTATATTACATTACATTTAATTAAATTAATAGTATATTATATTTAATATTTAAGTTAATATTATATTATATTATATTTAATCTAATAGTTTATTAAATACTAATCTAATATTTAAAGTAATATTATATTTCATTTAATATTTAAACTAATATTATATTATATTTAATACTGATCTAATCAAATCTGATATTATATTTACTATTGCAATATTTAAACTAATATTATATTATATTAAAATTTTAAATTAATATTTATTATATTTAATCTAACATTTTATTTAATATTAATCTAATTTGATATTATATTTATTTAATACTAATCTAATATTTTAATTAATATTATATTAAATTTAATATTTAAACTAATATTTTATTTAACACTAATCTAATCAAATATTATATTTATTTAATACTAATCAAATATTTTATTTAATACTAATTTAATATTTAAACTAACTCTAATTGAGAGTAATGAAAACTATTTTTTTATTAATATCACTAACCCCACTAGCTCTATTCTTGCTAACCTACCATTTCTATGGGTTAGTAAAATAGAGCTATTCTTAAACTAACTCAAATTTCTAATTATTGTTTGGATCACCCAAGGTTAAGAATAGTGAAGCTAATCTCTATTCTAACCCCATCCAAACGCAACCTTAGAGATCCATCAATGCTTATCACCTTGGCTGTAGCAAACATATCTACAATCTCATTGGAATAAGCTGATAAGCAGGAGCCCATTTTCCTATTAATTGATTGATTGTTTAATTTGGGGTTGTTGATAGAATATGAGAAGTTTAGATACTAGAGGTGAAGTAACTGGGTTTATATATATAGACAGAGAGATCAAACTAGGAAGTTTCAAACTATGAAGCTTTAGATACAGAGAAGTTTCAAAGTTCCAAACAAATTAAAACGAGAAAGACCCAAAAAGATGACATTTTTTTTGGAGTCTGATAATTGCCCTCAAAATAAATTCCCGAGCGCACCTTCCAAATATTTAATATCTAATTTCTATTTTTAACACTCATATTTAAGTTTTTAAAGCTATATTTATAACTTTTTATAATACTACGTATTCACAAGCATTTAAACATCTATCTGCAAATATTTAAATCTTAAATCTAAATAGTTTTAACTCTTAACCAGTGTTGTAATTAAATAACGGTATGCGGTCGTCGAACGGACAGGGTACCGCCAAGTAATTAATCGGAAATAATTAGCCGATTAGTCGGAAAAATCCATGACGATTTAGTCACTGCCAACGACTAATCAGCCGATTAATCGGCATAAACTGACGTTTGTTACAACACTGCTCTTAACTACTTTTGTCTATAAGTTAAAAAAGGAAATATTTTCTTTCACCCACTTTTTTTTTTCCTCTAATCATTCTCGTTCATTTTCTCGACGACCCGTGATGAATTTTATGAATTTAAATATACAAATGTTTTCTACTCGGTTTTCTCTTTCAAATGAGATCCATTAAGAAATATTTTTAATTTTTTTTTCAAGTCGTTGTTTTATTTTTTGTAAGTAAAGCCCCATGAGCACTTTAAATTAACAATCTTTTAAACCTCTGTCTACAATATTTTAAACCTGATATGGAAACTATTTAAATGTTTGACACAACTACTTTAAACGGTTATAAACAGAGATTTAAACGCGTGATACTATATGATCGACATCAGAGGTTTAAACGCTTGAACGTAGTAGTTTAAATTGTAGACATCAGAGATTTAAATAGTTGTATACTGAGGTTTTTAAGCTTGAAAATTTAAAGTGTCATGAGTTTTACTATTAAAAAAAAAGATGAAAATAACTTAATAGTATTTCTTTATGAATTTCATTTGAAAGAGAAAATTGAGTAGAAAACGTTAGTATTTTTAGATTCATAAATTCATCACGGATCGTCAGAAAAATAGACGAGAATAATCAGAGAAAAAAAAAGTGAATGAAAGAAATATTTTCTTTTTTAGCTTGATGACAAAAATAGTTAGAAATTAAAACTATATATATTTAAAATTTATATATTTGCAAATAAAGGTTTAAATAATTGCGAGTAATATTGTAAAATGTTATAAATAGAATTTTAAAAATTTAAATATGAATGTTGAAAATGAAAATTTAATAAAATTGAAAGAATTTTCGGTTAAACGTTCGGATTTGATGGCTTGGGGCATAGCATTTTCCTTTAATTTTTTATGAGAGAGCAGGCGTCACTATCGAAAAACAATTGTGGACCCCAGTCGTCTTTTGTAGTACTTGTAGAGTTGCACTTTTGGTTCTGGTCACGTGCGACGACTACAACTAGTCAAAGTTATGAACAACAACATAAAGTAAAACAAAACAAAAAATGAAACACCTATCAATTTAGTTATCATTAGGTCAGCCTGATTTCAGGGAGCTGCGGTAATGGCAATGTTCACCAATTTGGGACAAGTATCCTCTCGACTGTAATCATGTAATTATAATACTACTCTCTGGAAGTCCCTGATTTGACAAAAGAACTTCCAACTACAGGTCAAGTTCTTCAATTGATACCATGAATGGAAATAGAGAGAGTACTGACCAAAATGCTGGCACTTTGTAGATGCCAAGCTCGACTTTTCTATAATCAAATGACAAGAATGTAAATTTTTTTTATTTTGATGTAATGAGCTGTTACATACAAATAATTACTTGTAGGTGTATATATGCTTGAATGAAATCATAATTAAATGTGTTTCGATCTATATACCAATGTGTTTTTGTTTATCTGTTTTAATGGAAAGTGAGGAATATAAAACATTACCGGCTTGATACAGGGAGGATTGTAAACTGAATACCATTCAGGCTTGCATTTCCATGGGTATATCATGGAACATCGGAAACAATCTTCCCATGTAATATATTAGTACATGGAAGAAATTAAGTGGGTCCCATGTTGACTTTTCTTGGAAATACTCAGTGGGTCTCACCAATGCTGCTCTTGGAAATAATTAGATGGAGCCCGTGTTTGCTAGCTTTGGAAATACTCAGTGGGTCCCATGTTAGCCCAATTGCCAAGTCCCAAAATATGACAAGTCCCAGTTACTGTATCGCTAGTCTTGAAAATACTCAATGGGTTCTAAGTTTGCTATCTTTGGAAATGACCAAGTGAGCCTCACATATGCTACCCTTGAAAATAATCCAGATAGGGTCCAAGAGAAACTATTTCCATGTGCTCTATTTTTAAGGGGAGGTTCATGGAAAAAACCAGAAATGACTATTTCTAAGGTTGTCCTTGGAAATACAAAGTATTTCCATCGAGGCTTGTTGCGACGGTAGTATTTCCAAGGGTAGCGCATGGAAATAACGATTTCAGGACTTTTTTCAAAGGTAGGCTCATGGAACATGTCCTTTTTCTGCCCTTGCAAAAAACGGATTTTTCTAGTAGTGTTTTTGCTCTCCTTTCTTGCTCCCTATTCACATATTAGACTATATGAGGTTTTTAACTCTAGAGCATCTATATGACAGTAACTCAAATGAGTTTCTAAATAACTGTTAACTATTTTTTAGAAATTGAAGTCTCTAAAGTTTTTAAACTCTTACATCTTTGAAATTAATTTTAAAGTTTTTATTAAGCTACGTTAGCAATAAGTTAAAAATGAGAAATAATTTGAACCAATAATTTGACCAATGTGGAGTTTATAAAAAGTTTCTTAATAATAAACTTTCCTGCATAGTTTCTAAATAAGAAACTCTCCACATTTTTGAAACTGGATTAAAAAATGTCACATCATATTAGAAACTTTAATAATACGAGGGATGTAGATGTTTTTACAACTTTCGACACCTAAATGTTTGAACTCCAAAAGTCAAAGAGTTTCAATGGCATTAACGTAAATTAGATAAAAACTATATTTTTTTTGTTATTTTGACCCTCAAACATTCCAAATGTAAATCATTCCGATCAGCAAACCATAATTTAAAATCAACTTTATTGACACCTATTTATTTTAATTATTTAAAATTTTGTTCCAATCAAAATTAAAATTTTTAAATTTGTTCTAATTAACAGTGGATGAAATGATAGAACATGTGAATAACTATTTTCTTATATATTGCTAATTTACTAAAACTAGTCCGGCACTAGTAGGTCCAGAATAAAAAACAACTTTGTCATTGTAGCTATTTGGGCCTAAATTAGTCAGGCCGAAAGCTCTCTAAATAATTTTGGGCCCATCGAATTGACACACTTGTTTTGACTAAAATGGGTCCTATTTGTTTTATTTTAACCTCTTGACAAATGACAATTCATGTCTAATTTATGGATGCAAGGAAAGCCACATCCAATCTGATACATTCTATCTCCGGAAAAGATTAGAAGTTGTAATATGTCTAAGCATGTTCTAACTCTAGAGAGATTAGTCTGTGTAGGTTAGGTGTGTATTTGTTACGTGTCCGGGTGAAACTGAGTGCAAATCCGGTAGGTACATAACTCTATCATTTATGTACCGTGTATTGCTGAATTGTGGTCCCCGAGTTCAGTGAACTTTGGGGTATTTATAGGCCTATAGGTCGGTTATGATCTCGTACGGTCGTTCTGCATGAGCTTGTCCCGCAGGCCGATAGGTCGGTTATGCACTACAACAAAATTAGTTTTCAGCGACCGGTATCAGAGACCAGGATCTTCGCCGGTCGCTGAAGGTATTTAAAAAGAAAAAAAATAAAAAAAGTTAAAAATTCTGGCGACCAAACCTTCTGCGACCGGCGCATGTATCCTTCAGCGACCCATTTTTCCCGGTCGCTGATGGTATTCCTAAATCCCCGCCAAAGTCTTTCCTTTTCTTTCTCTGTCCCGCGTTTAATTTGTTTTAGGTTTAGCGAAAATAAAAGCCCTAGCCGCTGCCGCCTGATCTTGCTGTCTCCGCTACCCCCTCTCTGTCACTCTCTTCTCTCCACTCCCATCCTTCACAGAGAAGAAAAACCCGCTCTCACTACTAATGAATACGAATCAGACCCAAAACCTGCTCCGCTTCCCTTCACGAAGGCCAAGGGAAGGCAGTCGCTGAGAATCGGGCCCCACTCCCAATCCTTAAGCGAAATCAAACCCGCTGTCACCGCTAATGAGATCCGACAAGAGAGAAAGCGAATCCGAAGAGGAGTCGTCTCTGCCCCACCCCGCGAACTGCGATCGCTTATTCCGAGCGCTGACGGAGTGCCACCGCCGATCAGGAATCGACTCACGGCGGCGCGAGTTGCAGTGTCGGCACCTGAACCGCGCGCTGGGGGAGTGCGTTGTGATGGCGTTGTGTGCCGACGAGGCGGAGGCCGTGCGGAGTCTCTGCTCCAGTGCAGGCACCTCGCTGAAGAGATCTCAGTGTCAACGAGCTCAGATCGGGTAATGACTAATTTTTATCTGTAACTACCTTTAAAATTAGCTTAAACTAATATTTGTATCAATGAAACTATCATCTGAACTCATACAGTTGCTTCCATAATTTCAATTAATAATTCAATGAATAAGGTAATGGGGGCACACGGGGGTTAATTGAAGTTAAATTGGTTGTAATTTGAGTCTCCTTTTTTTATAATAAAAAAGGGTGGTTGTATCACTTTGATTTATAAAAGGAACAATTTCTGAGGTACCGATGCTGTTGTAAAATAAACCTAGTTTTAGAGCAACCAGTTCTTGGCATGACATTTTTCTTTTGTTCTCTGTGGAAATTCCACAATTTGAAGAATTACATGAATTTATTTTTTAACTATTTTTCATTTGATGGTCTTATTGCAGTTCCATAAGGTATGGGGGCAACTTACGAAGACTGGTTACCAGAATGTACCAGATCAGGTTGCGGAGGAGATAAAAAATTAAGGAATGGTCTTTTTCGAAAAAGACCCAAATTCTTGGCTGAAAGGTACGTCAGTTCCATCAGGTTCTCCGTTATGACACACACTCCGTTTGCTGCTGCCTTACTGTCACTGTACCAGTGGTACAGTGAGTTTAATTTTTTGTTTTAATTTTTGGTACCAGTGTCACTGTACCAGTGAGTTTAACTCTTTATGATTTTAATTTTTGGTACCAGAAAAATACTTGCTTTGATAGTGTATTAATTGCCTTAGAAAATTATTAATGTTTGCTTTGATCACTTTCATTAATTAGGTAAACTTGTAGCTAGATGAACAGAAAAATACTTGCCTTGAAAGCATTTGGTGCTGAGTTGGTACTCACAGACCCACTTCTCGGTATGAAAGGAGCAGTGGTTAAGGCTGAGGAATTGGCAGTGAAAACACCGAATTCATACATCCTTCAGCAATTTGAGAATGCTGCTAATCCCAAGGTACAATTTTATTTTTTGTTTCTGTTATTTATGTTTGAGTGAGGCTATGGTACTATGCATAGCATGGATTGGTACGTACTATGGATCAATAACTCCAATTTCACAATGTTAACTGCTGAAGTTGTGGTAATTTTATTTTAGTATATGATGTAATCTTGCCAGTACATATGTGGGGTATTGTAAACATCTAGATGCATACATATATGTTACTGTAAATTTACTGGTTCCATTTTGATTAGCATCTGCTTTGGTGCTTTCTTTTCTATAATTGATAGTAAATTGGGAATTCAGCTTGCAGTTTCACAGAAGAATCTTCTCGCGGTAAATGAAATTGTGACTTAGCTGATAAGCTGTTTGTACAGGTACATAATACATGGGTTTCAATTTATTACACTTTTGCAGGTTTGGTCTTTACTACTTTAGGAGTTGTTTTAACACTACCTTTTTTCTTAGATGCATGATCTTGGGTTAATTAAGACCATCGCAACATACTTACAGTGGCTTGTCCGTGCATAATTGCATAACAATGGTGAGATCAGCCCACTCTGTATCCTAAATTCAGTGTTCAAGTTTGTCAGGGGCCTCTAAAATTGCAGCTCATTTTCCTCCAAATTCAGTGTACTTGTGATGATGGAGTTACAGAGAGTATTGCTGGACATCTCTTGAAGGTTGAATTATTTCGGATAGTTATTGTTTCTGGCTTTGTAATTGTTTCTGTATTGAATTTTCATTGAAATGTAAAAATGTTTCTGTATTGAATTCTTGAAGGCTCTGGCTTTGTAATTGTTTCTGTATTGAATTTTTATTGAAATGTAAAAATGTTTATAAAGAATAAAATTAGCATGTTTGTTGTAAGCTGTATAATGTTGGGTAAATTGAAATTTTGAAACTTGATTGAGCAAATTTAAATAATAAAAAAAATTCTAAAAACTTGACAGAAGACTTTCTGCGACCGGGTATAGGTATCAGCGACCGTTTTTGTGGTCGCAGAAAGCTTTTGCTGACGTCAGAAAAAAACGACAGCGACCAAAAAAATTTGGTCGCAGAAACTTATCAGCGACCGGGTGACGTATTATCAGCGACCGGTGACGTCATCAGAAGAGTATCAGCGACAATGCTTACAGCGACCGGAGTATCAGCGATCAAATTTGACTTTCAGCGACCGGAATGAGTATCAGCGGCTGGCGAAAATACTATCAGCGGCCAAAAATTTGGTCGCTGATGCCCCTTTCTGCTGTAGTGATGACCTCGTATGGTCGTTCCGCATGGGATTGCGCCGCAGGCCGGTAGATTGGTTCGAGTGTCGTACGGACGACTCAAAGAAGCGTGTCCCGCAAGCCAGTAGATCAGTTCGAGTCTCGTACAGACGACTCGAATAGGCCTGCTAATTAGACTTGTTACTTGGACTTAGTACTCAGGTCATAATAATTTTATGGAGACTTTTAGTACATGGCCTGTCACAATCCAACTATCTTTCAATCAGAGATACTACTGTGAGATTCTTACAATTCCTTTGAAAGCTATATTTGGATATTTACCAGTTATAAATCAAGAATCCACTTAACTTAAAAAGTTATTACTAAAATGTCCCCGGCATGATAAAAGATCGATAATAAAACATATATTTGGATATTTGTAATGACGCAACATATATAATTTTAAATATTATGTTAACCGGTCCATCAATATTTGCTTGTTAGCTCATTATAATCTGTGTACAGACCAGCTGATATATCAAATTTAAAAGTAGATAAAAGTATAGTTTTTATATTAACTCATTTTAACTTGTATTCTTACCAATATTTTACAAATAAAAAGAGGTGAGACTATGCAATATGCAATATGATGAGCAGGGTTCAAATGCCTCGCTTGCTGCCTGACCTCTTCTTTACCAATGCTCCATCCAAAACCAAGCTAGCCTTAACTGCAAGAGCCGCCATGTCTTGTCCCTTCAACGGATGATCGACCATGGATCGAGGCAGAATGAAGTATATCTGATCTAACTCGACCCAGTCGTGAGAACTCAACGCAGGGATGTAGCTGTCCAAGTATAACTCATCTGAGCTGCAGAGGAAAGAGGTAGTAGTGCTCTTTTCATCTAAAATCTCTGATACTTTTGTCGGCACCGAATACTCTCTTAGAGATCCATCAATGGTAATCACCTTGGTTGTAGCGAGCATATCTACTATCTCCTCGGAATAAGCTGATAAGCAGGAGCCCATTTAATTTGCCTATTAATTGATCGATTGTTTAATCTGGCGTTGTTGATAGAAAATGAGAAGTATAGATACCAGAGGTGAAGTAACAGGCTTTATATATATAGATTGACAGAGATCAAACTTAATTGGCACGAATGTCAAAGCCCAATAATACTGCTCCCTCCGTCTGCACGAATCCCAAAGCAGTTGGGAGTTAATCTCAAACCGTAAAGTGAAGGGAATCTTTTACAGTAATGGAGAGGATTGTCCGATCAGATTAGGAAGTTTCAAACTATGAAGCTTTAGATACAGAGAAGTTTCAAAGTTTGAAACAAATTAAAACGAGAAAGACCTAAAAAGATAACATTTTTTTTTAAGTCTGATAATTGCCCTCTAAATAAATCTCAGAGCGCGACCTCTAAGTATTTAATATCTAATTTCTATTTTCAATGCTCAAATTTATATTTTTAAAACTATATTTATAACTTTTTATAATACTACTCGTAAGCATTAATTTAAACATTTATCTGCAAGTATTTAAATCTTAAATCTAAACAGTTTTAACTCTTAACTACTTTCGTCTACAAGTTAAAAATGGAAATATTTCTTTCACCCACTTTTTTTTCTCTAATCATTCTCGTTCATTTTCTCGACGACCCGTGATGAATTTTACGAATTTAAAAATACAAAGGTTTTCTACTCGGTTTTCTCTTTCAAATGAGATCCATTGAAGAAAATTATTTTTTAGTTTTTTTTCAAGTCGTTGTTTTTATTTTGTTAAGTAAAACCCATGAGCACTTTAAATTATCAAGCTTTTAAACCTCTGTCTACAATATTAAATATGATATGGAAACTATTTAAATGTTTGACACAACTACTTTAAACGATTGTAAACAAATGTTTAAACGCGTGATACAATATGATCGACATCAGAGGTTTAAACACTTGAACGTAGTAGTTTAAATGGTAGACATCAGAGATTTAAATAGTTGTAGACTGAGGTTTTAAAGTTAAAAAATTTAAAGTGCTCATGAGTTTTACTATAAAAAAACTACTGAAAATAACTTAAAAATATTTCTTCATGAATTTTATTTGAAAGAGAAAATCGAGTAGAAAATGTTGGTATTTTTAGATTCATAAAATTCATCACGGATCGTTGAAAAAATAAATGATAATGATCAGAGAAAAATAAAAAAAAAAACTGGGTGGAAAAAATATTTTCTTTTTTAGTTTGAAGACAAAAATAGTTAGAAGTTAAAACTACATAGATTTAAGATTTATATGTTTGTAGATAAAAATTTAAATAATTGCGAGTAACATTATAAAATGTTATAAATAGAACTTTAAAAGTTTAAGTATAAGTGCTGAAAATGAAAACTGTGGAATTTGATGTCTTGGGGCGATAACATTTTCTTTTATTTTTTATGAGAGAGCGGGCGTCACTATCGAAAAACAATTGTGGGCCCCAGTTGTCTTTGTAGTACTTGTCCAGTTGTAATTTTGGTTCTGGTCACGTGTGACGACTACAACCATTCAAAGTTATGAACAATAATTGAAAGTAAAGAGAAAAAAAGGTGATGACAAAAAAAAACAATTGAAAGTAAAACGAAAAAAATGAAACACCTATAAATTTAATTATCTAATGCCTGATTTCAGGGAGCCGCGGTAATGCCAATGTTCACCAATTAGTGGGGTCAAGGTGCGAAAGAGTAATTCAGACTTTTTCGAGTAAAGCTCATTAGCACTTTAAATTATCAAGCTTTTAAATCTCTGTTTATAATATTTTAAACCTGATATGAAAACTATTTAAATATTTGATACAACTACTTTAAATGTTTGACACAACTATTTTAAATAGTTGTAAACAGAGATTTAAAGGTGTGATACTATATGATCGACATCAGAGGTTTAAACGCTTGAACATAGTAGTTTAAATGGTAGACATCAGAAGTTTAAATAGTTGTAGACTGAGGTTTTAAAGCTTGAAAATTTAAAGTGTCATGAATTTTACTATAAAAAAATGACTGAAAATAACTTAATAGTATTTATTCATGAATTTCATTTGAAAGAGAAAATCAAGTAGAAAACGTTAGTATTTTTAGATTCATAAAGTTCAACACGGATCGTCAGAAAAATAGATGAGAATAATCAGAGAAAAAATAAAAAAAATGGGTGAAAGAAATATTTTCCTTTTTAGCTTGCAGACAAAAATAGTTAGGAATTAAAACTACATAGATTTAAGATTTATATGTTTGCATATAAAAGTTTAAATAATTGCGAGTAACATTGTAAAATGTTATAAACATAACTTTAAAAGTTTAAATATGAGAATTGAAAATGAAAGTTAAATAAAATTGAAAAGTTTTTTCCTGTTAAATTAGCCAGACCGCGCTCAGATTTGATTAGGGGTGCAACCGGATCGGATACGGATCGGATAGTGCTAAAACCATATCCGTATCCGTATTTTTTTTCATATACGGATACGGATCGGATATTAATCAGATACGGATACAGATCGGATATTAAACGAATACGGATACAGATCGAATATTTTTCGAATACGAATCCGAATATAATTTAATTCAAAATATATATGTTTTGCCATTACAAAATATATATATCTGTAGGGCGCAGAAAGTTGCACAACGGGATGGAAGGTGTGTGCATGTGTTAAATGCTTCAGGGTTCAATGCTCTCATTTTTCAAGACATGGAGAAGAACATCGAATTTGAAACATTTATTTTCTTTCTAAAATTCCTTCGGTTCACCCTCGACAGACCTACTGTTCATAATCAGTCTATCGAGAGAGTTTATTGATTGTGGGGACGTTTAACTCCCAGCGGGCGCAAGTTCCCGCTGTTAATTATATCAGATGGCCCTTCCAAGCCATACTGAACACCTCGTCCATTCCGGGATTTGGGGCCTATTTGTTGTGAATTGAATAATGGGGCTAAAAGGGGAAAACTCATGTACTTGGTCTTTATTTTCATTTGATCATCATTGTTTTGGGTATTTCATTAATATGTATGCATGAGATACAATGAATATTATTAAAATATATTTATTATACCTTTTTATTTATTTTAGGAATGTATTTGTGCTTGAGAAAATATATTTGTATTTTATTTATATTTTATTTTTAAGAGAAAATGATTTAAATGTGAGAAAAATGGAGAAAAGGGCATTTTGGTCATTTGGCAGGTTGTATGATGTTTGGTTATGCTTGATTTTGATTTGGGGACATGAAGGATTTGATTTGGGTTCATTTGGAATTGGTTTGAGTTGATTTGGATTTGAAATGAAGAAGTTATGGCCAAAAAGGACTAGAAAGGACTTGTTTGTGAAGTTTTATACTTTCTAGGGACCTATTTGTAAAGTTGGAAGAATTGGGATTTATGATTTGGGCTTTTGATAGGGTCTGTACTGGAAATCGGACTTTCAGGGGCTTAATTGAAGAGGTTTTATGCAGTCAGGGGTTTATTTGCAAATATTCGGGGACTGTTTCATGATTAAGCTTGGTCAGAGGGGTCTTTTCATAAATATCCCTTTTCAGATGTTTCTGGGTTGTAGGATTGAAGTGAGCTTTAGGATTGGTGTTGTGGGCCTTTAAGATATGTGCAGGGTTTGAGATTTGAATTTGGCTTTATGATTTGTGCAAATCTATGAATTTGGATTATGGGCTTTAGGATTCGGCAGTTGAGCTCTTGAGATATGTGCTAAAGCTTTGAGATCCGTTTAAGGGGTTTTCATTCGAACCCGACAGGTGGGTCCTAGGCAGCAGTAGATCGCCGGGTTATTGGATTTTGGCACAGAGCCTTCGGATCTTCTTCTTTTATCAAGATTCGGTTTTGTGTTTTGAATTCCTTTTTGGCGCCGATATCAAATGGCTAGGGTTGCTTCAAGAGTCGTGCAAATGGGGCATAGATCGGGTTTGAGACCCGACTTGGGATTTGACCCGATTGCTACTCCGGCGAGGTTAGGGAAGAACACCATTGGAGTCGCCTTGAGGAGAGGAGTCCATTGGTAGTGTCATCGGTGACTGTTGATCATCGGAGTAGGACGGTACGTGGCTGAGCTTGAGTTCTCGGTACCGATGGCATCTTAAATCCAATTTTCACACTATCATGATTGCTCTTCTTCAGTTTCCTTTCATTTGATATCGCTTGATCATCAGAAATCTTTGAGTGCACTTAATTTCGAATTTCATCAACATTTGGGTAATTTTCATATTTCTACTTCTCGGGTCGGTACCGATTCTGAGTTGGTACAGGATATCTCGGCCTAGAGTGTACTTGAGAAAATGGAGCATTGTAGTTTAAGCATGTTTCAAAGGTACCAAGGTTGAAGAAGGTAGGTACTGGTCATGGCTTTTGCTTGAGTTTGGGTTTCGGATTTAGATTGGGTATGAATCTATTATTGGGTTTCGGGTTTGGGAAGAACATGAAATTCATACATCTTCGACCTCATTTCTCATGAATTTTATTGATGAACATGTATGATTTTTGTGTTATTCCTGTAGTATGATATGTCAACAATGAAGGTATGAAGTTTGAAGATTTTTGCTATTTTATTTCTATTTTTTTTTTTTTAGGAGGGAAATGGATAGAGGGGGCACATATGTAAAGCAGCAGATTTTTTATTTTCTGAAACCCAACTTTGAAAATTGCTAGAAAATAGTAGAAAAATCAGAAAAATGCAAGGCTTGAGTCTAAAGTGATTGTCTTTTCATCCTCTATCTTTCTGTTTAAACAGATTTTTGATTTGGTTTTCAGATCAGACTGTACTGGCTGATTTGTACCAGCAGGTCACTTGGGGCATTTTCAGATCTGGTACTGTACCAGTATTGGTCTAATTCGGTTTTGATTCTTTTCTTTAACTGGTACCATGTGATTTTAGTTTATTTAGACTATACATAAAACATGGCATCAAGGTTTGGTTATCAAAGATCAAAAGAGGCATTGGTATCACAAAATGTCACTTACCAATACCATTTCGAATATGCACATAGGTCCTTGGTCATTTGCATAATTATGTGAAGGTCCTTGAGCATCATTTCATAGGGATTGGAATTTTCCCTCCTTTCATTTGCTCTCTTTTTCAACAATTATGCATCTAGGCCCCTTAAAGATTAATAAAACTCATAATATAGAAAGAGATGTAGTGAAACATCAATCTTTCATACATTACTTGTCTTATTTCTCTTTTATGCACTAAAGTCCTTCAAAAGTCCAAAAATAACATAAGGAGATGTAGTTAAACATCAATCCCTATTTTATTTAAATTCTTTTTCATTTGTTTTGCACTTTTAGTTAATTTTATATTAAGAGAACTATGCAAGAATTGGATATTTAAAAGGATGTAGTTAAACATCAACTTCCAATATCTTCTTCTTTTATATTTCTTATAATATAAAATGTCACTTTTTATATATTTTCTTTTTATGTGTTTTATGCATTTATACATTTTTTTGTCCTTCTTCTTTGCAATAGAAAATGAGGAAAATAAAAAAAAAAAAAAAAGAAAAGAAAAATAACAAAAGAAGAAGATGAAGGCAGAGAAGAAGCAAGGAAATTCGAATATTTACATATGCATATTTTTGTTTAGAATCATAGGCTTAAGCAATAAAAGCTACCAAATGCCTCCTCTATTTTATTTTTTATTCTTAAACCTTTTAATATAATATTTGATTATCATATAAAAGGAGTTTATTTCATTTAGATGATTTCATGCCTTCAATTCATTTATATGAGCAAAGGCATTCAATCTCTCAAAACCGAAAAGAAAGAAAGATCAAAAGAGAAGAAATAAAAGAAGCTTCAAACATGCAAGATAAGAGAATAAAACATTTTTATTTGATCATCAAGCTACATGTTTCATTTTATTCATCCTATGATGAACTAGAAACTATATAACTCTCACATCTTGTTATTTTTGAGAGTTTTGAATAAAAAGAAAATAAAAGATGAGAACAAGATCAAGGCAGTAAAGAACAAACAAGAAAATCATAAAAAAAAACCTTCTTTATTTCGATTAAAGTAGAATATGTACAGATCATTGCTCATCTTGAGCTTACATCTTTTCAGGTATGAATTACCTTTCTAACTTTGCTAAAAAGCTTGAAACTTGAATTTCTAACTTAAACTCTCTTGAACTTTCTAATTTGCTCTTTGCACAGGAGTTTCTGGAGAAGAAGAAGTGTATTTGGTGTATTATGGAATGTCCATTTTCTTGCATTTGGGGTGCCTTATATAAGGCAGCAAGGGTCTAGGGTTTAGGGTTCAGCTGATGTGGCTTTCATCATGCCCATCAGCTGTTTGATCAATGGTCTTCACTTGATTTCTTCATCTATCTATGCATACATGGCAATATCTGTCCAATAAGGATGTAACATGTCATTGATCCTTGGTTGGATGATTTTCAGCCTTTAGATTGATTTTTTATTTGGTGTATTACATTGTAGCCCTTGATTGGCCGGCCAAAGAAGGCAACACTTGATTTACGTGCCCCTGCACCTCTGGAAGAGATCCTTCCATTCTTGTCTTCATCCAGAGACTGATTAACACGTGTCCTGGGGACCCTTTAACGTATTAATAGCTGTAGCATGCGGGGTATGTTATATTGGCGGTATACGAGCTTAACAATGTTCCTCACTGATAACAGCACCTTGGCCACTCAGAAAAGAACATATGGCATCGCAATACGTCGCTTATGGTGTTCCAGGGCATATCATAACATGCCATATGCTCATTAGCATACTTTGGCTGCATCGGCACTGTACCGTATTGCCTTTCGGGTGCAGACCCGCATTGATGCACATTTTGCCCAAATTGGCATTCCTTACAGCATCTTCATATACTGTTGAAGCCATCCTTAGGCTCTGAGCCATTAATTCCACCTAACTCGGCTTGTCTAAATCAGCCATGTTCTCTTCTTCTCGGGTCCAAATAGTGACATTGAGTACTTGTTGCGTTTGAGAGAAGGCAGAGAAGAGTGGGAAATAGACTATTGTCCATAGTTTCGGTGAGCCTTCATCTTTCCTTCTTCTAATTTTGGTGAATTTTAAGCTTAAATTGAAGTTCGGGTAGAAGAGAAGGAGAAGGAGGAACTGACGGGGTGGCCCCCAAATGTCGGTCCCTTACTCTTTTAACATTTTTTTTACTTCTTTTGTTTCCTTTGGCCGCACCTGGTGTTCGATGGACCATATACCAGCCTACATACGGTGCACGCCGCACCGCGTGCAAGCCACCTGAAGGGGTCAAGGCGCCCCGGATTTAAATCCAGCGACCTTGCCGTTTGTCTTGGCTAGGCTTGGCGCGTGGTGAGCCACATGGCTGCCTATTCGGTGTATAGAATTGTATCCGTGTAGGCCACGTCCATTGATCTCAGTCAACCAGCGAAAGTGACACCGTGTCACTGACCAGTGGGCCTTAGGTGTCAAGACCTTCTCATGCACCTCCAGATTGTACCCAGAGAGCATTTTAGAGATAGTTTTGTTAAGCATATCCCATTATTTGCACCCAACATGCTATCCAGCAATTGTTTAACTTGCAGGAAATTAATTCCTTAGTATTTCTGACCGCTTTATACATCAAAATTCATGGTTTTGCGTGTAGAATACTGCCAGGAATTTTAACATGCTGTACTCAATTTGTTTTGATGGGTCTGAGTACAACCTTGGCATTTTAATTCCCCCATAAATTACTATTTGTCATGTTGAGTTTAAATAGCAACTTTTTAGGGTCAAACAATATCCATAACTAAAATTCACCAATTCACCGACCACATCTAATTAACTAAAATTCACCAACATAACTATAATTCTAATTAAAATATACCAACACAAAAGATATTCTCTTAAACATATATAATTCTAAAGTGAAAAGAGATAGTTTAATGATATTTTGTTAACACATCAATCGCTATTACCATCTCCATCTTCTTCTTCTATTTCCTCCATAAAATCAAAAATTGATGTTGTACACCCTGATATTAAAATAATAATTGAAATTAATATATGATTTTCAAAAGAATCGAATCAGAATTATATGATTTAAGAAATTGAATTAAGAAAAGATGGTTTGAATGCCGAGAGATATAAAATTATTAATCTATTCGTGGAAGTTTTTTTGCTCCGCCATAATGAAAGAAGAAGTCAAACTGTCATGTAGAAATGGAATTGAGAGAAGTCGAAAGGTCTAATTTCAGAAAACTTTTTATCGGGTTACACAGATATCCGTTAAATTAAAAGTTACGAATTTTTATCCGTATCCGCATAAGTAATATCCGTATCTTCAAATTATCCGTATCCGTAAAAAATCAGATACGGATCCGGATCCGAACGGATAATATCCAATCCGTTTGCACCCCTAGATTTGAGAATACGTATCCTCTGCATTAACGCACCGTTTGAGTTAATTTATGACCATATGATCAGAATTCGGACCAATCCTGTCCACTCCTATAACGCACGTGCACTTTAATATTAGTGCGGATCTCAATAGGACGGTTCAGATTTTAACTCAAAATTTGAGTTAATGCAGAGGATACGAATTCTAGATTTGATGGGTTGAGGCCATAACATTTTCCTTTATTTTTTATGAGAGAGCTGGCGTTACTATCGGAAAACAATTGTGGGCCCCAGTTGTCTTTTGTAGTACTTGTACAATGCATTGTTGGTTCTGGTCACGTGCAACGACTACAACTAGTCAAAGTTATGCACTTCTGGTTCTGGTCACGTGGGACGCGACTACAACTAGTCAAAATTACAAACAATGATCGAAAGTAAAACGAAAAAAGAACGGTGATGACAAAAAAAAAAAAAAACAGAATGTAAAACGGAAAAAAAAAAATGAAACACCTATCAATTTAGTTATCAATTTGTGGGGTCAGAGTGCGAAAGAGTAATTCAGACTTTGAGAAGGGATGCTTCATCGAAAGTGGTTTCCATTCGTCTGCAACCATTTCGCTGGATTAAGTCAAGTAATTAATCATCAAAATTAGAGTTGCCAATAATCGGATTTGATTATTTGAATTAGATTTGAGTATACTTACTTTAAAAATAGATTTATTAAAATTTTACAAAATATTCATGTACGGATTTGTACTGATTATTATAATGGATCTCGGATCGGATTTAAATCTGCATTCATAAAAAAAAGTTTTCAATTAAGATAGACTTAGTTAACCTAGATGTCTAAAGGTAGAGTGAGAAAAATGGCACGGCGGAGCCGGCTCCGTCACAGAACGGCATGGTTATGGCACAGAACAGCACGGAACGGCATGGTTACATACCGTGACTCGCGTGTCCCGTGCCGTGACCATTCGCGTGTCGTGTTCATTGAAACTTTAGCACGGCACGACACATGAAAGATTTAGTCACGGCACGGCACGACACGTAGTCAACCGAATCACGTGTAAATAGGACCATTAGATATTGATTTAATGGTGAATCTTGAATAAACTAACCTAAATTATGATTAAATGGTCACGCATATGGTCACGGCACGTTTAGGCACGGTGTGACCATTCGCGTGCCGTAATTTTCTTGACATTTTGGTCACGTCACGGCACGGCACGTGAAAAATTAACTTGGTCACAGCACAGCACGACACGAGACCAAAGTCACGGCGTGTTAGTCACGGCACGGCACATTTTTTCCACTCTATCTAGAGGTGTCAATGGCACATTTTTAAGTTTTTTTTCAAGTCGTTGTTTTTATTTTTTTTAAATAAAGCCCATGAGCACTTTAAATTATCAAGCTTTTAAACCTCTGTCTACAACATTTTAAACATGATTTGGAAATTATTTAAATGTTTGACACAACTATTTTAAATGTTTGATACAACTACTTTAAACGGTTGTAAACAGAGGTTTAAACGCGTGATACTATATGATTGACATCAGAAGTTTAAACGCTTGAACGTAGTAATTTAAATGGTAGACATCAGAGGTTTAAAATAGTTGTAGACTGAGGTTTTAAAGCTTGAAAATTTAAAGTACTAATGAGCTTTACTTTTAAAAAAAATGACTAAAAATAACTTAAAAGTATTTATTCATGAATTTCATTTGAAAGAGAAAATCGAGTAGAAAACGTTGGTATTTTTAGATTCATAAAATTCATCACGGATCGTCGGAAAAATAGACGAGGATAATCAGAGAAAAAATAAAAAAAATGGGTAAAAGAAATATTTTTATTTAGCTTGAAGACAAAAATAGTTAGGAATTAAAACGACATAGATTTAAAATTTACATATTTGCAGATAGAAGTTTAAATAATTGTGAGTAACATTGTAAAATGTTATAAACAGAACTTTAAAAGTTTATATATGCTGAAAATGAAAATTAGATAAACAATTGTGGGCCTAACATTTTCTTTTTATTTTTTATGAGAGAGCAGGCGTTACTATCGGAAAACAATTGTGGACCCAGTTGTCTTTGTAGTACTTGTATAATGCAATTTTGTTCTGGTCACGTGCGACAACTACAACTAGTCAAAGTTATGAAAACCGATCGAAAGTAAAACGAAAAAACAACGGTGATGACAAAAAAAACAATAGAAAGTAAAACGAAAAAAAAAATGAAACACCTATCAATTACTTATCAATTTGTGGGGTCAGGGTGCGAAAGAGTATTTCAGACTTTGAGAGGGGATGCTTCATGGCAAGTGGTTTCCATTCGTCTACAACCATTCGCTGGATTAAGTCAAGTAATTATCAAAATTAGAGTTGCCAGTAATCGGATTTGAATAAGATTTTAGCATACTTACTTTAAAAATAGATTTATTAAAATTTTACAAAATACAAATACTAGCCCATATCTAACAAGAATTTAAAGATTCATATACGGATTTGTACTGATTATTATAACGGATCTCGGATCGAATTTAAATCTGCATTGACAAAAAAAAGTTTTCGATTAAGATAGACTTAATTAACCTAAATGTCTAGAGGTGTTAATGGCACATTTTTAACCGTTTTATCCGACTCGTGTCGCAGTCGATAAGATTTTTTAGTTTAATGGATTTGAATTTGGATATAGATATCGATAAGATTCGTGCATTTCAAAAAATTAATAGTTGAATTTGAAAAAGCAGATCCCTGCGATTCTTTGGAATCGCAGCAGATTTATGTCCCGCTCCAACAAGCTAAACATCAAAATATCTTTAACATGAAAATATCTTTAAACTTCCACCACCACCTAGAACTAATTATCAGGTTGCAGGACTTTCCAGTAGTTGTGACTCGTCGACTTCAGAAGTTTCTTAGTCTACATGACTGACTAAACCTCCTGAACCAATCAGAAGCCTCACAGCAACATCCTACAAAAGTACAAATACACTAGATATTGAATTTCCATGGCTATTCTAAGCTAAAACAATCAGACTTGATAATTTGCTTCACTGGTTATTATTTATTTGGCTCTATATTGTGGTTCAATACGCAACAAAATTCCAATTATATGTATATATAATAATGTGATAAACACTGAGAAAAAAGATTAAAATAAGAAACGCATATAAGCAAAATTGAGTTGTCAATTTAATTTTCTACATTGCATTTCGTTTTCTCCTAAGAAATTAGGGCTATTCTAAGCGGAATTCATAATATACGACTGGATTACATTTAGTAGTTTGAAAATTTGTTTGTGAATCTGTGATTCACATATTCTGAGAAGTCACATAGGGATGTCTCTGTCCAAGTGTTAACTCATCTGAGCTGCAGAGGAAAGAGGCAGTGTTCTTTTCATATAAAATATCTGATACTTTCATCCCCAGGGAATACTCTCTTAGAGATCCATCAATGGTAATCACCTTCGCTGTAGGGAGCATATCTATGATCTCATTGGAATAAGCTGATAAGCAGGAGCCCATTTTCCTATTAATTGATTGATTGTTTAATTTGGGGTTGTTGATAGAATATGACAAGTTTAGATACTAGAGGTGAAGTAACTGGGTTTATATATATAGATTGACAGAGATCAAACTTGGCACGAATCTCAAAGTCCAATAATACTTCCCCGGCCAAGTATCTCTCCATTACTGTGAAAGATTCCCTTCACTTTACGGTTTGAGATTAACTCTCAGCTGCTTTGAGATTCGGGTTAGCGCGAATACTATATGATCGACACAACTACTTTAAATAGTTGTAAACAGAGATTTAAACGTGTGATACTATATGATCGACATCAGAAGTTTAAACGCTTGAACGTAGTAGTTTAAATGGTGGACATCATAAGTTTGAATAGTTGTAGACTGAGGTTTTTAAAGCTTGAAAATTTAAAGTGTCATGAGTTAATTTTACTATAAAAAAATGACTGAAAATAACTTAATAGTATTTATTCATGAATTTCATTTGAAAGAGAAAATCAAGTAGAAAACGTTGGTATTTTTAGATTCATAAAATTCATCACAGATCGTCGGAAAAATAGACGAGAATGATCAGAGAAAAAATAAAAAAACGTGAGTGAAAGAAATATTTTCTTTTTTAGCTTAAGAGTTAAAATTACATAGAGTGAAGATTTATATGTTTGCATATAGAAGTTTAAATAATTGCGAGTAACATTATAAAATGTTATAAACACAACTTCAAAAGTTTAAATATATGAAATTTAGATAAAATTGAGTTTTCTCTATTAAACTAGCCGGACCGTGCTCAGATTTGATGTCTTGTGGCCATAACATTTTCCTTTTATTTTTTATGAGAGAGCAGGCGTCACTATCAAAATACAATTGTGGGCCCAGTCATCTTTTGTAGTACTTTGTACAGTTGCACTTTTGGTTTTGGTCACGTGCGACAACTACAACTCTTTTTTTTTGAAAACTTGGAAGAGACTTCCAAGGGTTTGCATTAAATTAATAGGAACGTTACAAATGTACAGCATATTAGCCTTGCAAGGGCGCAAAACTCTTTTGCCTTACCTCACTCAAAACAACTAGAAACAAAAAACAAAACAGAAAGAAAAACAAGTAGATTCCTACGTGAACAGTGGCATGCAAAGAAACTGCACCCACCTCTCTATTGAGCCCCCTTTTAGCAGTGTTTTATCCACAGTTGGAAGTCATTGTGACATCTCTCAGCAGCGACAGCAGGGTGCAGCGCATCTTCTCCAAAAACCACCTTGTTTCTCTGTTTCCATATGTGCCATATTGTGCACATGAAGCTTGTCGCCCAGTGCCTGCGACTCATTCGGCCCCCCCGCTTAACCACCAGCCACGATCGTAACCAAACCGACTGTATTGACTCAGCTTGTGTCATGATCGGTACATGTAAGATAGCCGCTACCCTTCGCCAAATGGCCAACGCATATGGGCAGAAAAAGAGCATATGATGCGTGGTCTCTCTCGGTCATGATTGGCAGAGAGCACATGTCAGGTTGATTTGCATCCCCCTCCGGTTTAGTACATCGCGCGATAAAATTTTATCATTGAGAACAAGGTAAGTGAAAACTTTGACCGTGGGTGGCACCGGGCATTTCCAAGTATAATGAAAAGGCCATTTAGATTTACCCGTACCCGTGAGAGCCCGGTATGCTGACTTAGCGGTGTACATGCCCACCGGTTCCAATCGCCAAGTTATGGCATCCATGTCTGCGTTGAATTGGAAGGAAGCTGTTACCACCAGGTCCGGGTTGAGTGCGTGTATAGTCGGCCATGCATCCAGTAGGCTAATGCTCGGTTTGGGCAACCCATACCCGCTGCCAACCTTTCCAGGCTCCCCATTCCAAGAATCAAACCAGAAGGATATTGTCTTCCCGTCTCCTATAGTCCATCCAGTGCACATGTTAAAGAGATACTTGATTTTTTGAAGTTGGGTCCAAAAGAAGGAACCACTGATCAGCCAAGTGGTTGGTCCTGTATTTGCTCTACCCTTCTTTCTAAGCAATTGAATGGTGACGGTCCAGAGGCAGGTTTTGTCGAAATACGCTTTCCACCACCACCGTAGCAGAAGGGCCATGTTGAAGGAATGAAGATCAAAGACCCCTAACCCACCATAAATTTTCGACATACGAACCATTTCCCAATTAGTTAGTGATATACCCTTGGCCCCATTCTTCGGCTTGGCCCATAAAAAGGTTCTTCTAATTTTATCTATGCGTTTGATTACCCACTGCGGCAACCAAAAACAGCTCATGTGATAAACCGGTATTGTCGATAGAACCGATTGCACCAATTGCAACCGACCACCTCGTGATATCATTTTTCCTTTCCAACCTCCTAGCTTGCGTTCAATCTTTTCAATGAGTGGTAAGAATGCCTCCTTGAGTGGTTTTGCTACCGTGAGTGGCATGCCGAGATAAACTATTGGGAAGTCGGTTTGTGTGCACCCCAAGATCGGCTTAACCCATTGCAAGTCTTCATCAGGTATGTTCAAGGGGATGAAACTGCTCTTCTGGAAGTTTACCTTCAAACCCGAGACCGAGGCAAACAACCGAATTGCAATTTTTAAGGAGACTAAGGTTGAGATGTCCGCCGAGGCCACAATTGCCGTGTCATCCGCATACTGATAAGCTAGGATGGATTCCTTAATTTTTGGAGTGATTCCCATCTGTAAGGTACTGTTCACCGCCATTACCAGCTGCTGAAAAACATCGACCGCTATATTAAATAGCATAGGGGATAATGGATCGCCTTGGCGGAGGCCCCGTTTGTGCTTAAAAAATAGGGATGCCTCTCCATTAATAAGAACTCTAGAGCTAGCTGTCCGGAGGAGAGTGTGAATCCAGTCGATCCACTTTGTAGGAAAACCGCGTGCCAACATTACTTGCAACAAAAATTCCCACTCGATCGAGTCAAAGGCTTTTGCGAAGTCCAGTTTCAAAAAAATTACTGATCTACCAGATTTGGAGATGTGCTGAAGGACCTCTCCGGTGGCTAAGAAATTTTCTGAGATCTGACAGCCTTGTATAAATGTCGTTTGCTTTGCGGAGACCAACGTTGGCATTTTTGTTCTCAGTCGATTTGCCAATACTTTGGATATGAGTTTCGGAATAAGATTAATTATGCTAATTGGCCGAAAATCATTTACCTCTTCCGGTGTTTCTTTCTTAGGTATCATTACAATATCAGCCTTATTGATCCGGGTCAAATCTAGCGAGCCATTGTAGAAACCCCGCATGATCTGCAATATGTCTTCTTTGAGATACGGCCAAAATGCATGCAAGAATTCATTTGGGAGGCCATCCGGGCCTGAGGCTTTGTTCTTGGCAAGTTGTCGCATTGAAGCCTCAATCTCATGGTCGGTGAATGGGGCTTGTAAATCCTGGAGTGCTATGTGAGGTTCGGTTCTGTATAGGTGCATTGGAGAGAAAGCATGCACCCGGTTTGTGACCCCCAGTTGAGCCCGTATATTTTGGAAAAATGCTTGTGTGATCTCGTTGGTATGTGTGAGCCGTGCCCCCTGGTGTGAGATAGAGAGAACCGAATTCCTTCTATGTCTAGCCGATGCAAATGCATGGAAAAAACGAGTGTTCTTGTCGCCTTGCTTAAGCCAGTTGCAACGCGATCTCTGCCGCCACTTTTCTTCTATGACAGATGCCAACTTATAGGCCCTCTCTTTGATCAAGCATCTGAACCGAAATTCATACCCAACAAGAGTGCGACGCTCCTCGATCGTGTCCAGGAATAGAACCGATTTTTTGCAGAAAGCAAGCTGTTTTTCTATGTTACTAAATCCTTCTTTTTGCCACCTTGTCATTGACCTCTGTAGCCTCTGTGTGTTGAAGTGAAATTTATCCAATGAAGCTTGAGGCCGGTTTTGAGGAGCACCCCATAGAGACTGTACCACCAACTTTGGAGCATCATATTTAAGCCAATATGTTTCAAATTTTGGCCTTCTTTTAGTTGTCGCCCCATTTCTACATGATAGCACAAGGGGAACATGATCTGATACCACCATTTGCAAGGCTTCAAGGGAGATGTTGGAATACTTCAAGGTCCAATCAACCATTGTAAGAGCTCGGTCTAGTTTAAAGAAGGTAGGGGTCGGTCTTTTGCTAGACCAAGTATATGCCATGTTGCTCAACTGAATATCAATGAGCCCCGCCACTCGAATGAAGTCATTGAACAAATCCATCAATCTGAAATTTAAGTAATCCCCCGATCGGTCCACCTAACCAAATTAAAATCCCCCCCTACAATCCACGGGTAGGTCACCCACGTGGCAATCATTTTAAGTTCAGCAATAAAGGCCGGTTTCTGAACCTCCACACTCGGCCCATAGATGGTGGTATATTGCGCCATTTCAGCTGTGATCCGATTGAGCAGAACCACCGTCAATGTATTCTTTGTTGCCCATGAGTTTAGTAGCCGGTAGTGCTTCTTCCAAGCAATCACCAATCCACCTTTCGATCCAGTCGCAAGTTTGAAAGCCACATCAAAATCAAAGAAAGATGGAAGAAAACGCGAGACATAATTAAAGGTCACTTCATTCAATTTGGTTTCTTGCAACATACAAACATCACTCCTTGACTTCCGAATAACATCACTAACTACCTTACACTTCTCCGGGTCTCCTAACCCCCGACAATTCCATGAAATGAGTTTAAATTTTTTATAATTCATTAAACAAAAAGAAACAGCACTCAATGAAAATAAAATATCACAAGAACCCCTTAAATGGGCTCGGCCTCCATATCACTATCATCATCAGATGATAGATCAAGATTGACTTGCGGGTTGTCGTGTGCCTGGACCGTGACATCTTGATTTGGTCGGTTAACATCCAGTGAGTGCATAGTGAGCCTTCGCTGGTCATTGTCTTCACGTAATGCATGCAGGACAGCGGCCTCCTGGAAGCCACAAGCAGCCCCAATTTTAACGCAGTGTTCTTTGGGGACTTGGGCTTCGAAAAAGGCTGCTGGATCCATATTAATGGTGGTGTCGGCCTGCATCTGTTTTGAAGACCCAATTGCAGGTCTTTGAGTTTGTGAGGCTGCATCAAAATTCCTTGTAGGCTTCCTTTTCAAACGAGCTCCATCAACTGGGCCTGTTACTTGGGCTTGCACTTGAACTGGGCCCGATATCTTGTCAGCAGGTATAGCTATATCCTGTGAAATTTGAACGGCCTGTTGCTCTCCACGTGTCCATGTGAATTTTCTCCCCACTAGTGGTGCAGCTCCCAATACGGGCTCAGGTTGGTTGTTGGGTAGTGGCGTGCTTGATGAGGATCCGATCAGCTACGGCTTGCTCCTTGGGTGACCAGATTGCTGACCCACTACCTGTATGTTGGTATGACTCGCTCCACGCCCTCTACCGCGCCCTATCATCACTTTGAATCTATTGTGGGTTGAGGTACCTAGGCTATGTAAATTGGGCTTTCTCTGTGTAGTACGTGCGTGGCCTGAGGTAGGGTGGATCGACTGTGGCGGATGGGAACCGGCTTCCGGTATTGCTTGACGTGGACAGTCTTCAGAGTGACCCGCCCGAATGGGGATCGTGTTGGAGGCCGCTATACCGAAGCCACTGTCTTCATCAGCAGGGTTTTTTTGTTTCTTTTCATTTTGAGGGTCTGAGAGAACAGTACCTAGTACTGAACTTTCTCCAGGCACCGATATTGATCCTTCTCTTGTCGCTTGCGGCATGCTACTTGGCGTGTAACGGAGCCTGTCTGCTACAGTCAAACAAGCCGTTATGGGATCCGTGTGACCCTCCGGTGTAGCTGCGCATGTTGCCCCGTCATGTTGAGCGGCTGATTGGTTGCTGTCTGTGTGTGGTACATTACCGTGACTGCGATCGTCTGTGGCCTGCATCAACTCCCTCAACGTGTGCATGGATAACTCATTGGCCGAGCTTTCACCTTGGAGATATGGGTGCAACTCCGGCGGAATAGCTGACATAGGCAGGCCGCGGCACAGGCTTCTCAATACTCGCCGTGAGCAAGCTATCAAGGTGTCATCTCCCTCCTCTGGGGCTGCTGCGACAAGGAAGGGGTCATGTATCTGTTCCGGCTCTTTGACCGACGGCCTGGAAAAACGTTGAGGGAGGATCGGAAAGTCAGAAGCATCATATATCGGTCCTTGTTCCCAGTGTACCGGTATGACCTCCGTGACATATTCCAAACCGCCAACCACCATTTTAAGAGAATCTGGTATCCGCTTTAGGTTATCCGTTCCTACCGCAATCCTCCACACCATGTGGTCTGAGGCGTGTTCTGGCAAGACAGAGCCAAGGTACACCCCGATTTGGGCAATACCATGGATAACGCTGGCCTCACGTCTAAGGTGAGGTGGGAGGCCGACTAGATCCAACAGAACCTTAAAACGGGGCATCTTGACGTTAGCTTCATCTAGAAGAGACCATTGTTGAAAGGTAAAACCTTGGTCCCAAAGGTCAGCCGGTAGCGCACGAACAAAGGTCTCAATGGCCAGCCCTTTAGGCAGATGAATGAGAAATCGTTCGCCCACCAGTTGTGCGACCTTCACTTCTTTCGGACGAAGGAGTTTTGTATCCACCGCCATACGGACCACTTGGTGAGCTTCTAGAGCAAGTGCTTGGTGTTGGCAGTACATAACCACCGCATTGTTTAAACGGTCAACCTCGACAAAGAAAGCATCGTCTCTTTCAACAAACACTGTTATCTCCTTTGGCCGGCCTTCGGGCATGTGTGGTTTTGGTGGTTGTCCCTCCCCCTTGAGCAGCTCATCAAAGGGAGGCTCGGCTTTGGCAGGTTTGTAAGCATGCACGGTAGGGTGAAATGGCCTAGCAACCGGGTTAAGCATGTGCACCCGGCACTGACTTGCAACATGGCCATTCTTCCAACACTTACCACATTTGTAGGGGTTGCGACACTTTGCTTGAGTGTGGCCGGTTCTGCAACACCGGAAGCAACGTCCACGCCACTCCGCAAATGTGGAGTGAGGAGGAAACCTCAAGAGTGTAGGGCTATGCAGTGAGTAAAAGAATTGTGCTCCCGGGGGGGGTCTTTGGAGAGGACGGCTGAGATGAAGCCGGCGAGGTCTTAGTTGAGCCAGAGGTGTAGCTAGAGCTACCCGAGCCATAGGCAGAGCTACCTGAGCCGGCCACTACCTGTGCAAATGTGGGCTTTGTCGAGTAGGGGATGTAGGGGCGAACCTTGTCAATCTCCTCGTCGGATGGGGTACGCCAGTTGTCGGGGAAGCGACGGCGGCGGCGTACAACTTGTCATTCACCAGGGTTCGCCATTTTGGTAACAACTTTAGGCGAAAGCCTCCTTTCAAAAATTTAAACTTCACGACTACAACTCTTCAAAGTCATGAAGAACAATCGAAAGTAAAACGAAAAAACAACGGTGATAACAAAAAAAAAAATGAAACACCTATCAAATTAGTTATCAATTTGTGTGGTCAGGGTGCGAAAGAGTAATTCAGACTTTGAGAGGGGATGCTTCATGGCAAGTGGTTTCCATTCGTCTGCAACCATTTCGCTGGATTAAGTCAAGTAATCATCAAAATTAAAGTTGCCAGTAATCGGATTTGAATTAGATTTTAGTATACTTACTTTAAAAATAGATATATTAAAATTTTACAAAATACAAATACTAGCCCATATCTAACAAGAATTTAAAGATTCATATATGGATTTGTACTGATTACTATAATGGATCTCGGATCGGATTTAAATCTGCATTGATAAAAGAAAGTTTTCAATTAAGATAGGAGTGAGTCTATGGCGCTATGCATAGCACGGATGGCTAGTGTACTACGGCTCAATATGGTACTTTTTAAAATCCTAACGATCGATCCAACCGTTCAATGTGATAACCATATGAATATGTACTTGCAAACTAAATTTTATATTTTTTTGAATTTTTTTACTATTTTTTTAGATAGGTAGAATTTTGATGGTCCAGAATTTTCAGAAAACACTGATTTTTCTACCTATCTAAAAAAATTCGAAAAAATATAAAATTTAGTTTGCAAGTACATATTCATATGGTTGTCACATTGAACGGTTGGATCGACTGTTAGGATTTTAAAAAGTACCATATTGAGCCGTAGTACACTAGCCATCCGTACTATGCATAGCACCATAGGCTCACTCTTAAGATAGACTTAATTAACCTAAATGTCTAGAGGTGTTAATGACACATTTTTAACTGTTTTATCCAATTTGTGTCGCATTCGATAAGATTTTTTTAGTTTATTAGATTTGAATTTGGATATGGATATGAGTATGGATATCGATAAGATTCGTGCAGTTAAAAAAAATGATGGTTGGATTTGAAAAAGCAGGTCCATGCGATTTTTTGGAATCGCAGCAAATTTATTTCCCGCTCCAACAAGCTAAACATCAAAATATCTTTAACATGAAAATATCTTTAAACTTCCACCACCTCCTATAACTAATTATCAGGTTCCACGACTTTCCAATAGTTGCGACTCGTCGACTTCCGAAGTTTCTTAGTCTCCACGACTGACTAAACCTTCTGAACCAATCAGAAGCCTCACAGCTACATAGGGATCAGAGACAAAGAAACAGAGAAGTTTCAAAGTTTGAAACAAATTAAAAAGAGAAAGACCAAAAAAAATGACGTCGGAGCAGGCGTCAGTAGTGAAAACAATTGTGGGCCTCAGTGTCTCTCAAGAACTTGAACTTAAACCACTTGGTTGGCGTCACGAGTGACAACCACAACTTATTTTAATTGGTATTTAATTTCTTGGACAAGGAGCAAACGTTTATTGGTCATGGATGACGAATAATGAGTGTTCGCTATATCAAGTTAATTATCAAATCACCCATCGAACCTCTGTTTTCTCCAACTTCAAATGTTCACAAGGCCGAAAGGATATGCATATGGTGCGTAGCCTTTGACTGTACTGTGACTTTGAAGTTGAGATAGTTAAATGTCGTCGTCAACCATTTAGAATTGTCAATAGATTTGGGCGGAATTGTCAATAGAAATTGTCCCACATTGACTGGATTACATTTAGTAGTTTGAAAATTTGTTTGTGCCTATAATCTGTGATTCACAGATTCTGAAAAGTCACATAGGGATGTCTCTGTCCAAGTGTAACTGATCTGAGCTGCAGAGGAAAGAGGCAGTGTTCTTTTCATATAAAATATCTGATACTTTCATCCGCACGGAATACTCTCTTAGAGATCCATCAATGCTTATCACCTTCGCTGTAGGGAGCATATATATGATCTCATTGGAATAAGCTGATAGCAAGAGCCCATTTTGCCATTAATTGATTGATTGTTTAGTTTGGGGTTGTTGATAGAATATGAGAAGTTTAGATACCATAGACAGAGATCAAACTAGGAAGTTTCAAACTATATATGATGCTTTAGATACAGAGAAGTTTCAAAGTTCCAAACAAATTAAAACGAGAAAGACCAAAAGATGACATTTTTTTTTAGAGTCTAATAATTGCCCTCTAAATAAATCTCCAGCGCGACTCCAAGTATTTAATATCTAATTTTTATTTTCAACGCTCATATTTATGTTTTTAAAATTATATTTATAACTTTTTATAATACTACTCATAAGCATTTAAACCTCTATTTGCAAGTATTTAAATTTTAAATCTAAACAGTTTTAACTCTTAACTACTTTCGTCTACAAGTTAAAAAAGGAAATATTTATTTCACTCACTTTTCTTCTCTAATCATTCTCGTTCATTTTCTACCCGTGATGAATTTTACGAATTTAAAAATACAAAGGTTTTCTACTCAGTTTTCTCTTTCAAATGAGATCCATTGAACAAAATTATTTTTAAGTTTTTTTCAAGTCGTTGTTTTTATATTGTAAGTAAAACCCATGAGCACTTTAAATTATCAAGCTTTTAAACCTCTGTTTACAACATTTTAAACCTGATATGAAAACTATTTAAATGTTTGACACAACTACTTTAAATATTTGAGATCAGAATATATAACATGTTCCTGTTATTCTAATAACAGCAGATTTATTTCCATTCATTAATAGTGTACACAGTTTGCAACAACTTGATCTCTCAACTAGGGGTGTTTAACCGGTCGGGTCAAACCGAATTTTTTTTACCGAACCGCAGTTTGAACCGAATTTTGAAAATCCAATCGAACCAACCGAATTAAATTCCAAACCGATCTAAAACCGAACCGAGCCGAATACAAATATTTCAAGTTACAAATAAACATTTCAAAACCGGTTGGTTCAGTTCAAACCGATTTGGATAACATTTTTGATAACCACACAAGCCGGTTTTTGATAAACCGATCCATTATAAATCACACAAAATAAACCAATCCATTATAAACCAATTCATTTTTTATTAAACCAGTTGGTTCGGTTCAAACCGATTTAGAGATCTCAAAACCGAACTTCTGCAAAAACTAAACCGAACCGAACCATTTAAACGAACAACCGATCCAATTAAACCGAAATTTGCTGGTTCGATTTAAAACTGAATAAACCGATCCATTTGAACACCCCTACTCTCAACTGTGCATACTAGTGACGAATTAAACTCTTCTATGAAAATCAATTCCTAGCGAAGTAACAACTTATCAGCCGTAGAAACCAGCTAGCTTCTCTCTTCAGTGCTGGTTATTAATTAATTGGCTATTATGATTAAATTCGCAACAGAAAACCAATATGTCTATAATCATGTAAGCAAAACTGAGTTAATTATAAATTTCATTTTCTACATTACATGTCCTTAATTGCTCCTTTCAAATACTTGTCTAATTCCTATTTACAAGTACACAACTTTTTTTCTCATTTAATTATGCCAATGAAAGTAAAAACTAAAACTAATCCTATTTCAACCCAAGTGTGCGCACACAGCGCAGCACGCAGCAGTAATAAACAAAAAATTCTACAAACTAATTAATAATGTTACTTCATTCTGCTACTCTTGAATGGCAGCCAACTTAGGCGTGTTATGCCCATCTCTCACTGATGCTATTCCTCCTAATTTTGTTTTAGAATTCCGCATCACTGTATTCCTCCTAATTTGCTCTGATTTTTTCAGATCGTTACCAATTTTGCATATTTCATCTAATTTTTCATCCAATTCACGAATCGGCACGACTTGAATACCTCGCTTACCGCCACTGCTGCCTGATCTCTTCTTTTCCAATGCTCCATCCAAAGCCAAGCTAGCCTTAACTGCAAGAGCAGCCATGTCTTGTCCCTTCAACTGATTGTCAACCATGGATCGAGGTAGAATGAAGTATATCTGATCTAACTCGACCCAGTCATGCGAACTCAATGCAGGGATGTCTCTGTCCAAGTATAACTCATCTGAGCTGCAGAGGAAAGAATCAGTATTCATTTCATCTAAAATCTCTAACACTTTTGTGGGCACCGAATACTCTCTTAGAGATCCATCAATGGTAATCACCTTCGCTGTAGGGAGCATATCTATGATCTCATTGGAATAAGCTGATAAGCAGGAGCCCATTTTGCTATTAATTGATTGATTGTTTAATTTGGGGTTGTTGATAGAATATGAGAAGTTTAGATATTAGAGACGAAGTAACTGGCTTTATATATATAATATATATAGGGAGAGAGAGTTAGAGAGAGAAAGAAACAGAGGAAGTTTCAAAGTTCCATACAAATTAATTAAAACGAGAAAGACCCAATAGTTGACGTAGGTGCAGACGTCACTAGCGAAAACAACTGTGGGCCTCAGTCTGTCTCTACAAGAACTTGCATTATTTTTTTTTTCTGAGGAAATACCCGTAGGTAGAGTCAAAAAAATGACATGGCGGAGCCGGTTCCGTTACGGAACGGCACGGTTACAACATGGAATGGTACGGCACGGTTACAACACAGAATGGTACGGCACGTTTGTCAGTTACGTGCCGTGACTTGCGTGTCCTGTTCCGTGACTATTCGGGTGTCGTGCTTATTTTTTGAAACTTTGGCATGGCACGGCACGACACGTGAAAGATTTAGTCACGGCATGGCACGACACGTAGTCACGCGAATCACGTGTAATTAGAACCATTAGATATTGATTTAATGATGAATTTTGAATAAACTAACCTAAATTATGATTAAATTGTCACGCGAGTCACGTATGGTCACGGCACGTTTAGATACGGCATGACTCACGTGGCGTGACCATTCGCGTGCTGTGACTACCCCTTAATATTTTGGTCACGGCACGTGAAAAATTAACTTGATCACAGCACGGCACGGCACGTTTTGTCCACTCTACCAGTAGGTCACAAGAACTTGCACTTGGTTAGGGTCAATGAGTGACGACCACAACGATCGAAAGAGAAAACAACAAAAAAAAATACCAACTTTTAGTTATCATTCTTGTTGATTCTTTTTTTTTTCCGTCTTCTCGTTGTGGCCTCAGTCTGTCCCACCAAGAATTTGATCTGTTGTCACGAGATAATGCAAAATGAAATGAAAAATTTTGAATTCGAAAACCTACAAATAAATTTGTAGAATCTATACTCATGAGTATGTACAAAATGCCGACATTTTTTATTAATATCTAACATTAAATATAAATTATTAATTATATTCAGCTTGGCTAGATTTTTTTAAAAAAAAATTTTTGGCCAGTTGGAATTAAAATTAGGACCGGTCAAAAAATATCAGGTATTTTTTTTTTTGTTAAATAGTTGATAGATTAACATTTTGATATGTAATTAGCATAAATTAGTTTATTTTAGTGTAATTTAATTTTGTTAGTTTATTTTAATTTATTTTAGTATAATTTAGCATAATTAGCATAATTTAGTTTATTTTAGTATATTTTAGCATAATTTAGTTCATATTAGTATAATTTAGCATAAAAAGATCTAAAAAATATATAAATACTACCTAAAAATACCATAATCTAATCCACACATAAAATACCAAACATAGTATACCAAATATAAATACTACAAAACAATCTAACTAAAACTACCATAAAAAACTATGGTCAGCGGCAACGACCACCAGAGGGGGACCATCGCGATGCTGGCACTCCCCTGTTAGCTCTGTCGGGTAGTCCCTCCCATACTCCCTGATCAGGTAGTCCCTGCCAGACTCCCTGATCAGGTGTAACGACATCGGCCTCGGCCTCTTTGCTCATCCGTACTGCAGTATTCCAGACATTCTCATCCCCACCCATAGTGACTGTCAAGGGTGTAGAGAAGATGGACTTTGCCAACCCAGTCGCATAGTCAAGCTGAGTATGTGACCCGCTACCACTAGCCTCTCTATTGTGTGGCCTCTCTATAGCATATCGTCGTGGTCCCGGTGATTGAATGGGTGAAAGACTATCCAAATCGTCCAGACTGAAAGATAGCCCCTCCTCGTCTATAGACTCAAACTCTGGAGCCTCCTGCTGCGCTAGCGGTGGCGGCATGTACTGCGAACCCTACAAACATACAAATAATCTAATTTTGCTCTAAAGAAAGAAATTTGTACTAACTTGACAAATAAAAAAATATGACATACCGGAGGTCATACTCGACGTCTCTGCTCGTCATAGTAGGCATGCCAGCCAGTCATGGACAATACCTAACGATGGTAGTCTCACTATGGTTGCTCTCGGGGGGGAGATGGTATCTGAGAATCTCTAACGGACGGCTCATCATGCTCGTACGGATCTACCGCCCGCCAGTCGATATTCTCCCCGTAGTCTCGCAACAAATTGATGATTTGTCCCTCATGCCCGGCATCCTCAACGAGTACGACATGCTCCTTCATTTTCATGCACCTGATAGCTCTCCAACCCTTCATTCCCAACATATTGATGCCATGCGCAACACCTTTGAACGCCACTAATAGCTACCAAAAAAATAATTTATTAGGTCAAAAATTTATAAACCAATCAGTTAATAAAAAACGTATGGTTTTAGGTACATTACCGCATGAGCCCAACGACGACCGTTGGGGGTGTAACCCTCTGTGTCATCCTCTATCCGATCGCGGAGGTAGGCACCGTAGTCGCCCTGCAAATAAACTGATGCCATGCTAACCCGCAAGAACCAAGACTGATATCTCAATCTTGGATGTCCCTGGGTCTGTGTAACCTCATCTGGCATCTGCCATGTCTCCTCTAATCCCGGATGCTCTGCCCTCTGATAATGCTCAGCCCAAAACTGACTCTAGTCTCTGCCCGATTGTTAGTGTTATGGTCTAGAATCCAATTATATGATAGTTTTTATTTTGTTCATGATTTGGATGATTTATATCATTTTGTTCCTTGAGTATTTATCGTATTATAGATTTTTTCAGTTAATGACTTGAATTGTAGAGCTCTATAATTAAGATGGTAATTACTCTAAAATAGTCTCTAATCTTAGCAGTTAGCATGGAACACTAATTGACTATAAAAGATTTGTATGTGAGTTAAATGATGGTTATGTTCTACAAATCATAGGTAAGGAGTTATAAATTTAATCACATAAATGCATGTTGAAGAACATGACATTAGACTTGACCCTAAATGAAACATTGAATGGATTGTGTTACGTGTCATCAATTATTTCATATGTGTTGAATTCTAAAGTATGAGATGTTCGTCTTTCCTACATGAGAAATATATATTATGAGTATTGTCCAACGCTAGCCTTAACCGGTAGTTATACAGATGATATTTTAATATGCATGACTTATGCGGAGGGAAGTTGTTTATCAAGAATTCAAGATTACTATTGTCCCTTATGTTTGATGAGTGATGATATCACCAGGGCCCTTGATGAAGTACGATTGTATGCATGCTATATGATTAAGCGCTAATCATAAACAATCTGCTTTGAATCAAGAAACGAATAAATTCTAAAAGATGACACATTCCTACCTTTAATTTATTCATGATATCATGAGATATAAGAATACACGAATATACATTTACTTTATATTGGATTGTGGTATTGTATTGTACATATCATCTGTGTCAATTGGATAATCACAATGTATTGCTAGATGCTGCTTATGATTTATATAATTATTTAATTCTATTGCCAACATGGCATCTCGGGTCACAACAAAATAGGTTCTTAATTAGACAAATTATTGTAGTATGTCATATGTGGTATGAATATGGTGGTTGAATAATTAATTATAATATTTATCCTATTCATCATATGGTACTAAAATAAATGTTATGGAGATGACAACCTTAGTCAAAAATAAATTATATCATGTGTTGACATGTCATATAATTTTATTATCAACAAAAACATGAGAAATATATTTATTATTAAAATGCATATGATGCAACGTGCAATTAATTGAATTAATTGTAATGGATTAATTTTGAATAAGAGGGAAAGAAAGTTGGCAGCATAATTGTCAATTAATTCCTTTAAATTCGAAATTAAAGAGAAATGGAGAAAATAGAGATGAATACAATTAGTTTAGGAACATTCTAGCCTTTCTTAATTAGTGGGAAACCTTAAAGATGTTCCTTAAATACTAATTACTTTCTCTCCAACTGTGGAGAAATTTTTTGTCTTCCTCTCCAAGCCGCTGAAATTTCTCTCCTCTTAATTAATCCACTTATTTCTCATGTGTTGAGTACAATTTCTACTATAATAAAAGGTATTTTATTGAAGGGTAGAAACCTTGATTAAGGAGCAACAACAAATAGTATTCTCTAGCAAGAAGAAATTTGTTTTTCTAATTAATCCTAGTTGGATACTAAGAAAGGCATCATCTATTTGTTGCTTGGAGGTAGATCAAGAAACAAGAAGGCCGACTAATTCATTGGAGGTTCTTCACCTTTGATTACGATATCAAAGGAGGTATGAAATCTCTAGTTAATGATTTAGAGTAGGTTTAGATACATCTAAATAAGATTCGGTCCTTGGTTGCTTAAGAAATTTTTTGAAATTCTTCTTTTAAGCCAACCTAAAATCCCTTCACCAGTGCCATGTGCTTAGTCCTATAAGTAACATATTAGTTGCAATAAAAATGTAACAAGTAATATGGTGATATCAAATAATAGAATATATGACTTCCTGGTGTAGCATCTTTATCTCAGACCTCGGCAAATCCGGATATGTAGGAATCAATGGCAGCTCCCCGAACTGACGGAGTACCCGAGTTGGATAGTGATGCTCCACTATCCAAAAGCAGACTAGCGACCCCTATACCACCAGCTATCCCGCTGAACCAGTACAACATCTGGCAATCTCTGACTCTCGTACATCGCATCGTACGGAGTCCAGATAACCTGCTCTGGAACTAGACTCTGCAGCTGTGCTTGAACCGGCCTAATACCCAAGGGACAACCGTGGCCCTGATCAACGTAGTTGTAAGTACCGTGCCATTTCTTGTCGTATGCAGGGCATCTATAAATATCTAGTTGTCCCCAATCTGGTTCGGGCTCATTCGGTCTGGGACGGCCCACAAGTAGCCGTGACCATGACTAACATTGCAGCAACAAAATTAGCACATACATTTGCTTCGCCTCATTCTGCATTTTCAAGAATGTTAGCTGTTAAGGTCTTTAGCTTGATTGAGAAAAAAAATATAAGAAAAGAGCTAGAGACTTACCTTACAAGCATGGCAAAGGCTATGGTACAGGTGGGCGAGGACAGCCCCACCCCAGTTATACCTCGACGGGCTGTCAAGGTCCTCCAGCAGTGGCAGATACATCATCGGGACGGCATCACCGCTGGAATCAACAAACATGACAGAACCAAAGAGATTCATCAAGTATCCCCGTGTATATCTGTAATGCAAAGTAGCTAATAAAAATATAATAAATTGTTGTTCAAAATATCAACATTTAATATAAAGAGTTTACAAGTATTATCGCTGAATCTCCTCGGGGGTGGAATCTGCAGTCAGACCGGTGCTGAAGCTCGAGGGTGGAATCTGCAGTCAGACCGGCGCTGAAGTAATGTGAGAAGAGGATGAGAACTAAATTATACTAATTTTGGTATATTTCTAACAAATTCTATCAATTTACAACCATTTTGGACTTAAAAGAAATTAAAAAATAAATAAAGGGACTTACTTGCAAATGTGAGAAGAGGATGAGAAAATTTGGAGAATAGAGAAAGTGAGGAGAGAGTATGAATTTTGTTAGAATGAGGTTTTGAAAAAGAACGGAACCCCTGCCATTCTTTTATAAACGTCCAAACCGGCCATGTTTTTGCCGGTTGGGATTAAAATTGGAACCGGTTATTTTTTGGCCGATTAGGAGAAAAATTGGAACAGGCCAAAAAATGACTGGTTTGAGTATTTTTAAAAATCTAGCCAAGCTGGGTATAATTAATAATTTATATTTAATGTTGGATATTAATAAAAATGTCGGCACGAGATGAGTTGTGGAAATGTTCTAAAATGCGTGTTCGGTTGTATCGTAAAAAAAGTCATAAGAAATGTTTTTTAGCTTAGAAGTGATTTTGATCAAGAAAATGATAAAAATCTTATGTAGAATTAGGTTTTTAGCTTAGAAGTGATTTTGCAAAATTTGGAGAATTTTAGTGATTTCAGGTAAAAATGAGTAATAAAAATTAAGCAATCTGGCGAACCATCTATGTGCGATTTGGACGCAAATAGCAGGCGAATTGGGATCCGTATCCTCCCAGATACCTGACTTAGGCAAATTGAAACGGATGGTCCATATTAATTATATTTGGGTCAAACTCAATCCAATGTTTATGGAGACTGTAGGGCCTGTTTTCAGATTCGTAAAACAGATTCGTGTCATTGTTAAAACAACTCTGTTATAATTTGCTTGAATCAGGTAACCTGAGGTGATGTGAATTCCGCGAATTGGAGCAAGAAATTAATATTTCGGTAAGATATGAAATTCATGTGGATTACCGAAACACATGTGATTTGGACAATTGGACCATATCAGTACGGTCAGCAGCCAAGCACGCAAGCCTGACAGATAAATGTTTAAATTGGACACGCGCTATAAACTGAACAAAGAGGCACGCTCCACTCCAACAAGCTTAAACATCAAAATATCTTTAAACTTCAACCACCACTTAGAACTAATTATCAGGTTCCAGGACTTTCCAGTAGTTGCGACTCGTCAACTTTAGAAGTTTGTTAGTCTACACGACTGACTAAACCTCCTGAACCAATCAGAAGCCTCACAGCTACATCCTACAACACCTAGCTAGGGATCCTACAAATACACTAGATATTGAATTTCCATGTATCCTTTAATTAATAGAAATGAGGGCTATTCTAAGCTAAAACAATCAGACTTGATAATTTGCTTCACTGGTTATTATTTATTTAGCTCTATATTGTGGTTCAATACGCAACAAAATACCAATTATATGTATATAATAATGTGATAAAGAACTGAGAAAAAAGATTAAAATAAGAAACGCATATAATAAGCAAAATTGACTTGTCAATTAATTAATTTTCTACATTGCATTTCGTTTTCTCCTTTCAACTACTTGTCTAATTCCTATTTACAAATACATACAATCTTTCTATCTCATTTAATTATGCCAACGAAAATCAAAAGTTCAAAACTAAGTGCGCGCAGACAGCGCAGCAGGAATGAAAATAATTTCTTGAAAAAAAAAAAAGAGAAAATTTACAAACTAACTAATAATTTTGCTTCATTCTGCTACTTCTTGAATGGCAACCAACCTAGGCATGTTATGTCGATCTCTCACTGATGCTCTTCCTCCTAATTTTGTTTTAGAATTCCACAGAAGTGCACTCTTACTCCTAATTTTCTCTGATTTTTTAAGATCGTTATCAATTTTGTATGTTTGATCTAATTTTTCCTCCAATTCATAAATCGGCATGACTTGAATACCTCGCTTGCCGCCACTACTGCCTGATCTCTTCTTTGCCAATGCTCCATCCAAAGCCAAGCTGGCCTTAACTGCAAGAGCCGCCATGTCTTGTCCCTTCAACGGATGATCGACCATGGATCGAGGCAGAATGAAGTATATCTGATCTAACTCGACCCAGTCGTGAGAACTCAACGCAGGGATGTAGCTGTCCAAGTATAACTCATCTGAGCTGCAGAGGAAAGAGGCAGTATTTTTTTCATCTAAAATCTCGGATACTTTCGTCGGCACCGAATACTCTCTTAGAGATCCATCAATGGTAATCACCTTGGCTGTAGGGAGCATATCTACAATCTCATTGGAATAAGCTGATAAACAGGAGCCCATTTTCCTAATAATTGATCGATTGTTTAATTTGGCGTTGTTGATAGAATATGAGAAGTTAAGATATTAGAGGTGAAGTCACTGGCTTTATATATATATGGATCAGAGACAAAGAAACAGAGGAAGTTTCAAAGTTCCAAACAAATTAAAACGAGAAAATTTAGACCAAAAAAAGATGACGTGGGAGCAGGCGTCAGTAGCGAAAACAACTGTGGGCCTCAGTGTGTCTCTCAAGAACTAGCACTTAAACCAGTTGGTTGGCGTCACGAGTGACAACCACAACTTATTTTAATTGGTATTTAAGTTCTTGGAGAAGGAGCAAACTTTATTATATTGGTCATGGATGACGAATAATGAGTGTTAGGCTGTTAGCTATATCAAGTTAATTATAAAATCACCCATCGAACCTCTGTTTTCGCCAATTTCAAATGTTCACAAGGCCGAAAGGATACATATGGTACGAAAATTTTATCAGTAGTAATTAATAGAAAATAAGAGAGACAAAAAGTAAAAGTATAATAATATTTATATTGATATAAAATATGTAGCAATTTTATCGATCTTTACTTCTTTTTTTAATCTGATATATAGATGGAGAGAATTATTATATTTGATTTCTATTAAAATATGAAAAGTTTTTCAAAAAATAAATAGAATGTTTTTGATATATCTAAATTTTAAGGTACTTTATTTATTTTTGTAAAAAAAAAATATTTTACTAGAAGAAAAAAAAAAATAACAAACTAGTTTAGATCGGTAACATTCTTACCGATCTTACTACTAATATAAATATTACTGTACTCTTACTGTTTGTCTATGTACTTTTCTATTAATTACTACCGATAAAATTATATTTCCCATATGGTACGTAGTCTTTGACTGTACTGTGACTTCGAAGTTGAGATAGTTAAATATCGTCGTCAACCATTTAGAATTGTCAATAGATTTGGGCGGAATTCATAATATACGACTGGATTACATTTAGTAGTTTGAAAATTTGTTTGTGCCTATAATCTGTGATTCACAGATTCTGAAAAGTCACATAGGGATGTCTCTGTCCAAGTGTAACTGATCTGAGCTGCAGAGGAAAGAGGCAGTGTTCTTTTCATATAAAATATCTGATACTTTCATCCGCACGGAATACTCTCTATAATGGCACGTTTGGATCGTGCAAGGATTAGTGTAAGAATAGTAATTTTTGGGTTAGTAGTTGAGAATAGTGCTAACCCGAGTCGTTTGAGAATAGTGCCAGAGGCGGAGCTACAGTATACCAGGGGTGGGCAACTGCTCACCCCTGGATTTTGATAAACAAGTTTAAATTTATATATATTTGAGCTTTTGCTTATCCCAGATTGTAAATTTTGCCCACCCTTGCAGTGAAAAGGTGAAATGTGTTCTTCTCAACTCTCTCTTCCTTTGACTGTAAGGAATTAATTTGAAAGTTTCGTTTCATTTTCCATTTTCGTATTTTTTCCAGATCTAATTTTGTATCTTGGACAAATACTCACTAGAGAAGATGATCCTTTTAGCCGTTTGAACCTGATGCACATGAGCCACCAAAGAGATTGTAATGGAATTATGTAAACTATATATATACAATAAAATATCAAACATAAAGAGACAATATGTGAGATTTATTGAGAGAAGAGCCGGCTCCTTATCTTTTTCTCCTCCACTCCATTTTAAATTAATAAGATGTCTCCATTTTCATTCATTTACTCTCATTTCTTTCTCTTTTTCTCTTCTTTCTCTCCATTTAGGAATCCAGTATGCCTCCATTTCTCTTAATTTTGTGTTTGCTGATTTGTGTTTGAATTAGTTTTATAATTTTTTTTCTTTCCTTCATTTTTCCTTCTAGATTTTTATTTTCCTATTTTTTTTAATTGGATAAGGACAAGAAGAAAAACAATAATTAACATTTAAAATTTTGAATGAAATTTGTAGTTTTTTCATTTTTTTCTTTGCCCACCCCTGGTCAAAATCCTGGCCACGCCACTGAATAGTGCTAACTTTGGACTATTCCGGTTAGTAAAAATGTCGTTTGGATTGTATATTTAGAATAGTGATGGAGGGAATGAATAAAATATTGATTAAACTAATCTAATATTTTTAAATTTAATATTTAAACTAATATTATATTACATTTAAACTAATATCTTTCAATAATAATCTAATATTATTATTTAATACTAATAAAATCTAATCTAATATTATTTATTTAATACTAATCTAATATTTTATTTAATACTAATATAATATTTAAACTATAATATTGTAGGGCGCAGAAAGTTGCACAACGGGTAGAAGGTGTGTGCATATGTTAAATGCCTCAGGGTTCAATGCTCTCGGTTTTCAAGACATGGAAGAGAACATCGAACTTGAAACATTCGTTTTCTTTCTACAATTCCTTCGGTTCACCCTCGACAGACCTACGGTTCATAATCAGTTTATCGAGAGAGTTTATTGATTGTGGGGATGTTTAACTCCCAGCGGGCGCAAGCCCCCGCTGTTAATTACATCAGATGACCCTTCCAAGCCATGCTGAACACCTCGTTCATTCCAGGATTTGTGCCTATGTTGTGTGAATTGAATAAAGGGGCTAAAAGAGGACTCATGCATAAATTCTGGTATTTATTTGATTTTCTATGTATTTGGGTATATATGTGTGTGTGGTTTCTCATTAAAATTATACTTTTGAAATAAGAATTTGAATATTTGAGAGGTTTATATACATTGTTTGTTTATATTTGAGTTATGACATATTCATCTATGTTTTGTTGATTTCTTAAGAAATGAAATCATTTAATTTCGAAGAAAGGGTATTCTGGTCATTTCAGGATTTGTCTGATGCTTGGACATGTTCAATTTTGATTTAGAAACATGAAGAATTCAATTTGGGTTCATTTGGAGGTGGTTTGAGTTGATTTGGACTTGAGATGAAAAAGTTATGATTGAAAAGGGCCGAGAAGGACCTATTTGTAAATATTTATTTTTTTGTCAGGGACTTATTCATGAAGCTGGAAGGATATGAATCCATGATTTGAGTTTTAAATGAGGTTTTATGTGAAAATTGGGCCTTTGAGGGCTTGTTTGAGAGAACTTTGAGTTGTTAGGGACCTTTTTATGAACATATAGGGACTGTTCTGCAAAGATAAAAAGTCAGAGGGGCCTTCTTGTAAACAGGGATTTAACTTGATGATTTTGTTTAATGTCTGAACTTTGAGATTCGTGTTGGGCTTTCAGGATTGGTGTTTGATTTTGAGATGTGCATCTCCATTTGAACTTTGTTTTGGCGCTAGGATCAAAGGGATCAATTTACTTTAAAACTCGTGCAGGCCATGATATGAACAAGGGTTTATCCCCGAGATTGGGGTTTCACTTTCCGGCGAGATTCCGGCCACGGCAAGGCCAGGGCGTGGCAACATTATCGTCGCCTCGATGATTGGAATTCATTGAGCCTGTTGTCGGCTACCGACGATCACCGGTGGCGGTGGTTTGCAGTTGAGCTTCATTGTGACACCCGAATTCGATTTTGATCTCATTTATTTCAAATTAAGTCCCGATTTCTTTAATTAGATGATCATACAACCTTGTAATATCATTTAAGAGTTGGTGAAGACAACGATTTGGAGTTTATTTAGGCGTTGATTATGTTTGGAACTCAGGCTTCTTGATTTGGTGCATGATTCAAGGCCAATTTGGATGATTAAATTCCCCAAATCAGAATTGAGACACTTGAGATGTGAATTTAAGTTTCAGTAACATGGTAGAGTGTTTGGATTCATCAATTGATTTATTTTAGGCATTAATGGATATTGATCTCATGAGACTTTTAACTTTTTGAAGATTGAATTAAATTCAAAACTCTTTATTTTTGTTAAGGAGCATGTAATTTTTTTGTCATTAATTCATAAAGGGGTATATTTATTATGTTCAGGATGAGTTTCATGAATTTTAGAATCTTATTCTCTATTTTTAACCATTTATTTCAGCTGAGGGGCAGTGAAGGTAATTTTCCAGTTTTAATTGTTGATTTTCATTTTACAAGCTGAACTTTGAAAATTCATATTAAATTGAAACAAAATCAGAAAAGTATGAAATTTATGTCTATTTTGTGTATTTTGAAGTCTTCTATCTAATCATGATGTTTGTTCTTTGATATGATTTTTCCAGTCAGCCAGTATAGTCCATTTACCAGCAGCAGCCTTCTTTTGTTTAAATGCTGTCTTTTCTGTTTTTAAACCTGAACTTTGAGAATTCATATAAAATCGAAATAAAATCAGAAAAATGTAAAATTTAAGTTAATTTTGTGTGTTTTGATGCCCTTTATCTGATGGTGAAGCCCATTTTTCATTTTGGTCCCTGTGTCAGTCCAGAAGGTTCTGTTTACCAGAGAAGGTCATTTTGGCACTTTTGAGTGCTTTTCTTGTACCAATGGTACATGCTCTAGGATTTGGTATTGATGTTGTACAGTAGTTGGTACCAGAGACTAATCAAAGGTCCTTTGTCATGGTTGATTGCTATCTATCATATCTTCAAGTAGCTTTTGGGCTACAAATTGACATAAGCAAAGAGAAAGAGGAAAGTCCAAAGATTTAAAATTCATTGTATCATGATTTTAAATATCAAAGTTTGTCAAAAGATGGTTTTATGCAGGGAAGCCCCTGATTTTGTTTGAAATCATTTTTTTTGCATAATCTCACTTGACAAGGAGACATATCATTAAGAAATCATTGTTTCAAATGTGTAAATGGCCAACTTCATTTTCATGAATGCCCTTTTACAATTTGAACCTCTTTCTTTCACTATTTGCACAAGTATCTATTTAATTTCTTTTCATTGTGCCTTTTATGCACATAGCATGCCTTTAAGCATGAAGAAACTAATTAGAATCATTTGTGCAACATAGGTCTCATATCAAGGAGATTATAATAGGAACTATACAGCTCAACCATTATAACTCATTTTTTTTGTTTACTTTTAATCTTTTCTAATAAAATAATCAAATAAATTAGATGCAATAGGAACTATACAGCTCAACACATGCATCCTCATTATTTAATTATTTTATACAAAGATTAAAAGCATGAAAGATCAAAGAAAGTTCAAGAAAGATCAGGTTTGCATATTTCGGGTTATTACTTTGTTTTCATAGACAAATAAAGTGCCAAAAAGGAAAATAAAATATTAATAACTAGTATATATATTTTTGTTTTTTAAAGGCAGCAAAGAGAAGAAATAAGAAGGGAAGAAAGAAAGAAAAGATTTTTCTTTTATTTATTTAACATATTTATATGTATATCATTTTTTTTGTTTGATGATCATTAAACTTCATGTTTGCTTATGAAATAAGCTTAAATATCATGAAGCTCTCTCATTCTTATATTTTTTGCAAAATACGAAAATAAAATAAAATAAAAGAAAGAAAAGAAAAATGAAAGAGAAGAAGTTCCAACAGTGAGCTAAAAGCAACAAAAATTCAAAATAAAAGAGATTTATTTCACCAAAGAAATCCTTATTCATATGAACCTGGCCATCAAGGCTTTACATTTTTGTAGGTATTTGATTACCTAATTTCCCTCTTACAAGGGAAGAAGAACACTAATTTCTTTCTTTTCTCTCTATTTCTTGCTATCTCTCAATCTTCTGTGTATATAGTGGTCTTTCTATCTCCACGTCTCTCTCCCTTCAACTGAGCTCTAGGTGCCTCTTTATAGGCAACTGAGGGCCTAGGGTTTAGGGTTCAGCTGATGTGGCTTTCATCATGCCCATCAGCTGTTTGATTGAGGGTCTTGATCATTTGCTTCACTTAGAGGTGCATACATGGAAAGGGCTTGACCAATCACACTCACACACATCATCTATGATTGGCTGTAGCATTTTTAGCCTTTGGATTTCGTTTAATCATCAAGAATGCATCTTAGCCTTTCACAAACCGACCTATTATGGTAAGGCTCAGGAAACGTGTCCCTGCACCCTGGGAGAAGAATCTTCAGTTTTTGGCTTCTTCCAGGGGGAATGTAACACGTGTTGGAAGGGACCACTGAGCTCAGAACAGCTGTAGAAGGCGAGATACAATGCCTTGGCGGTACACCGAACCTAAAATACTCCTCTCTTGATATTATTTGTTCTAGTATCCAAGAAAGGGCATGTGGCATCGTAATAGGCTGTTTAAAGTGCTCCAGGGTGTATTGTATCCCTTGCTGAACCAATTTTGTCATTTTCGGGTATGGCACAGCAGAGAGGAAGAAGAGGGAACTGACAGGTGGGGTCCGAATATCAGCCTCTTTGTTATCTAAAGCTTTTCATCCCTTTATATTTCATTTCCTTCGGCTGCACTTGGAGCTCGGTGAGCCGTATACCCACCTACATACGGTGCACGGCGCACCGCGTGCAAGCCACCTGAAGGGGTCAATGCGCCCCGGATTTAAATCCAGCGACACCCCCATGATTTCGGGTAGTCTCGGTTCATGATGGGCCGTGTATCAGATTGAATGGGGTGCATGAACGCTGGGTGCACGCGAGATGAAGGTGTCGAACGCTCCTCTTTTCTTTTCTTTTTTAAAAAAACCAGCGACATTGGGCTGATTTTGGGTAGTTTCGGTGCACAAGGGCCATGCGGCTGTCAACCCGGTGCATATAGCTTAAAGCTTATGCACTGGGTCCATCCAAGTCAAGATTTCGGGTGAATGGTCATGAGTCTATGACCAGCGGGCCCTATTCTTTGTTTCATGTTATGGAGCTCCAGTTTGTACCCATAGTAGCTTAAAGCATGCTTTTGCTGAGCATCACCATGATTTTGCACACAGACAATCATTCATACATTGTCTAAATTGTGGGAAATTACTTCCTTTGTGATTTTGATTGTACGACACATCAAAATTCATGGTTTCATGTGTAGAATATCACCAAGAACTTTAATATGTTGCACTCAATTCCTTTTAGGGATCCAAGTGTGATTTTGATATTTCCCCAATAAAAGATAGCCACTGATCATGTCAGGTTTTAAGTAGCAACTTTTTAGGGTCAAACAAATATTATATTACATTTAACATTTAAACTAATATTTTATTTAATACATATAAGATTTAAAGTAATATTATATTACATTTAATATTTAAATTACTATTATATTACATTTAAACTAATATTTTTCGATACTAATCCAATATTTTATTTAATACTAATCAAATCAAATCTAATATTATATTTATTAAATACTAATTTAATATTTTTTTAATACTAATATAATATTTAAACTAAAATATTATATTACATTTAAAATTTAAACTAATATTATATTACATTTAATATTTAAAATAATATTTTATTTAATAAATATAATATTTAAAGTAATATTATATTACATTTAATATTTAAATTAATATTATATTACATTACATTTAATTAAATTAATAGTATATTATATTTAATATTTAAGTTAATATTATATTATATTATATTTAATCTAATTGTTTATTTAATACTAATCTAATATTTAAAGTAATATTATATTTCATTTAATATTTAAAGTAATATTATATTTCATTTAATATTTAAAGTAATATTATATTTCATTTAATATTTAAGTAATATTATATTTCATTTAATATTTAAAGTAATATTATATTTCATTTAATATTTAAAGTAATATTATATTTCATTATTAAGTATATTATTTCATTAATATTTAAAGTAATATTATATTTCATTTAATATTTAAAGTAATATTATATTTCATTTAATATTTAAAGTAATATTATATTTCATTTAATATTTAAACTAATATTATATTATATTTAATATAATATTTTATTTAATACTGATCTAATCAGATCTGATATTATATTTACTAATGCAATATTTAAACTAATATTATATTACATTTAACACTTAACATTTAAACTAATATTATATTATATTAAAATATTTAATCTAACATTTTATTTAATATTAATCTAATTTGATATTATATTTATTTAATACTAATATAATATTTTAATTAATATTATATTAAATTTAATATTTAAACTAATATTTTATTTAACACTAATCTAATCTATATTATATTTATTTAATACTAATCAAATATTTTATTTAATACTAATTTAATATTTAAACTAACTCTAATTGAGAGTAATGAAAACTATTTTTTCATTAATATCACTAACCCCACTAGCTCTATTCTTGCTAACTCACCATTTCTATGGGTTAGTAGAATAGAGCTATTCTTGAGCTAACCCAAATTTCTAATTGTTGTTTGGATCACCCAAGGTTAAGAATAGTGGAGTTAACCCAAGATTAGCTCTATTCTTACCCCATCCAAACGCAACGATCCATCAATGCTTATCACATTGGCTGTAGCAAACATATCTATGATCTCATTGGAATAAGCTGATAAGCAGGAACCCATTTTCCTATTAATTGATTGATTGTTTAATTTGGGGTTGTTGATAGAATATGAGAAGTTTAGATACTAGAGGTGAAGTAACTGGGTTTATATATATAGACAGAGAGATCAAACTAGGAAGTTTCAAACTATGAAGCTTTAGATACAGAGAAGTTTCAAAGTTCCAAACAAATTAAAACGAGAAAGACTAAAAAAGATGACATTTTTTTTGGAGTCTGACAATTGCCCTCAAAATAAATTTCCGAGCCCGCCTTCCAAATATTTAATATCTAATTTATATTTTTAACGCTCATATTTAAATTTTTAAAGTTATATTTATAACTTTTTGTAATACTACTCACAACCATTTAAACATCTATCTGCAAATATTTAAATCTTAAATCTAAATAGTTTTAACTCTTAACCAGTGTTGTAAATAACGGTATGCGGTCGTCAGACGGACAGGGTACCGCCAAGTAATTAATTGGAAATAATCGGCCGATTAGTCGGAAAAATCCATGACGGTTTAGTCACCGCCAACGACTAATCGGCTGATTAATCGGCATAAACTGACGTTTGTTACAACACTGCTCTTAACTACTTTTGTCTATAAGTTAACAAATGAAATATTTCTTTCACCCACTTTTTTTATCCTCTAATCATTCTCGTTCATTTTCTCGACGACCCGTGATGAATTTTACGAATTTAAATATACAAAGGTTTTCTACTCGGTTTTCACTTTCAAATGAGATCCATTTAAGAAATATTTTTAAGTTTTTTTTCAAGTCGTTGTTTTATTTTTTGTAAGTAAAGCCCCATAAACACTTTAAATTATCAATCTTTTAAACCTCTATCTACAACATTTTAAACCTGATATGGAAACTATTTAAATGTTTGACACAACTACTTTAAATGTTTAACACAACTACTTTAAACGGTTGTAAATAGAGGTTTAAACGCGTGATAATATATGATCGACATCAGAGGTTTAAACGATTGAACGTAGTAGTTTTGGTAGACATCAGAGATTAAATAGTTGTAGACTGATGTTTTAAAGCTTGAAAATTTAAAGTGTCATGAGTTTTACTATAAAAAAAAAATGACTGAAAATAACTTAATAGTATTTCTTCATGAATTTCATTTGAAAGAGAAAATCGAGTAGAAAACGTTGGTATTTTTAGATTCATAAAATTCATCACGGATAGTCAGAAAAATAAACGAGAATAATCAGAGAAAAAAAATTGAATGAAAGAAATATTTTCTTTTTTAGCTTGAAGACAAAAATAGTTAGGAATTAAAACTATATATATTTAAGATTTATATGTTTGCAAATAGAAGTTTAAATAATTGCGAGTAACGTTGTAAAATGTTATAAACAGAATTTTAAAAGTTTAAATATGAATGTCGAAAATGAAAATTTAATAAAATTGAGAGAATTTTCTGTTAAACTAGCCGGGACACGCCGAGATTTTTATTAATATCCAAAGTTTAATAGAAATTAATATTTATGCCTAGAATTCTGGGTTTTCGCCAAAAATGCCCAAGCCGGCCACAAAATGGCCGGCTTACGCTCCCCCCTAAGCCGGCCATTTTGTGGCCGGCTTACTTTTTTTTTTTAAACCCGTATTTTACCCTATATATACCCCTTTTTTCTCTCTCCTCCTCACAACTCCCTCATCTCTCAACCGAATTTCCTCTCTTCTTTAAGGTAATTTTTTTTTATCTAATTTAAATTTAAATTTATTTAATTTAGGATTTAGGATTTAAAGTAATTTGTTGTAATTTAGTGTAATTAGCACAGTTGACCATATTTTAGGGTATTTTGGCATTTTTTAACATAATTAGGCTAATTAAGCGTAATTTAACCGAATTTAGGATAATTACTAAATTAGACCATTTGAGCATATTTTACCGAAATTAGGCTATTGTAGCATATTTAAGGTTATTTTAACCGCAATTAGGTTATTTTAGGCGCAATTTGACCCATTTTAGCATTTTTAAGCAGAGTTAAGACCTTTTTGTCCCTTGTTAGCATATTTTACCGAAATTAGGTTATTGTAGCCTGTTTTAGCATGTTTTAGGTTATTGTAACCGCAATTGACCTATTGTAGCATGTTTAAGCAGAATTAAGCCTATTTTGGTCGTTTTTAGCATATTTTACCGAAATTAGGTTATTGAAGCCTATTGTAGCATATTTTAGGTTATTGTAACCGCAATTGACCTATTTTAGCATGTTTAAGCAGAATTAAGCCTATTTTGGTCGTTTTTAGCATATTTTACCGAAATTAGGTTATTGTAGCCTGTTTTAGCATGTTTTAACGGCAATTGGCCTATTTTAGGTTATTTTTGACATCAGGATGCGTAGAGCACGGTCTACCCGTCGTCCAGTAGTGGACGAGCCGATCAGTACCAGTAGCACCGAGCATATCAGTCCTCTCCTGTGGATTCGCCACGACGATCACCGAGTCTCACTGGCTTCTCGTGAGGTACATATCTTTTTTTAGGTTCTCTTTAAATTTTGTTGAGTTTAAATTTTGTTATGGTAACACCGTGTGGACTACTTTTTTGAACGCATGACACATTTCTTTTAGACGTTAAGTTGCGGTGCGTTCACATGCGGTACTACGAGGTGATGGACCAGTACCTGATCAACCTGGGTCTCTACCAGGTTGTGGACATCGTGCGGGCGGAGAGAAACATCATCAATGCATCTCTCATCGCAGGACTGGTGGAGCGATGGCGTCCCGAGACGCACACGTTTCACATGCCATTCGGAGAGATGACAGTGACTCTCTAGGATGTGAGTGCCCTTTGGGGTTTGCCTATCCGTGGCACACCCGTTGGAGGCGTATCTGACAGCACCAGATTTATAGGTGATATCGACGAGTTGTTGGGAGCTGATCCTCTCTGTCTTATTGGTTCTGTCATGTTTCCTGATTCCAGCAGTGACCAGATGCCGATAATGTCTAATGTTCTTGAAAATACAGAAGAATGCGAAGCAGATGTACGGGCCGGTACTCTTGCTTCAGCACTGGTCGTGGTCATGGCTACCGGTGGGCCGGCCTATCCAGAATGAGGCGCCGGATTGGGGAGCGCCAAATACTTGGAGATGCCCGGTATACGGGAAAAATCGGCACGGTTACCACCACTACTCAGATCGGACCCACGGTAGTACCGTTGGGATCAGGCCAGTCCGGTTAGAGCTTCAAAGTTTGCTTGCCGATCTTGTTGAGTGGAGGCCGTACGATCAGTTGTACGCAGAGTTCTTGCCGAGGATGTGTCTCCAGGAGCAGGAGCTGGATATGTGGTTGTACAGAGGTCCACTCATACACTTCTGGGTAGTGGAGCACCACTACCCAGATCGGGTACTCCGTCAGTTTGGACTAGGGCCGTTCATTCCCACAGATCCATCGTTGTCGAGGTCCACGTTCATAGACCTGCACAAGTAAGTCGTATCCTATTGTCAAATACCTCATATTACTTGATAGTTTTGTATTGCAACTAACATCTTCCTTACAGGATGAACCACCAAGGGCGACTAGACCGAGACTGGAGCACCCATCTTTCAGACTACTACAGTATGGCGCAGGATCCCCAGTATCTGGACTTCTATCATGAGCCAGATGCGATCGTTCAGACCCAGGGGGATCCCCAGTTGAGGTACGATACTTGGTACATGCAGATCTACATGGCCAGTGTCTACCTGCAGTGCGATTACGGTGCCCATCTCCATGACAGGATCAACACTGATGATGGTTACCATCCGAACGGCATCACATGGGCTTGCCAGGTAATGCACATAAAACTACATAGTTTTTCCCTAACTTAAGTTCATCAACGTTTGATTTGACAAAATAATTTTTTCAGCTTTTGTCTTCGATCAAGGAGTGCGCTCATGGGATCGCCGTGATGGAAAAGAAGAACTGGCGATATCTTGGGTACCGCATCCTCAAGAAAAATGCAAATTGGGTTGAGAATGCCGGGCACGGTGGGAAGATCATCACGATGCTGCGAGACGCTGGAGAGAACATCAACTGGCATGAGATAGATCCGACCAAGCCCGACTCGGGCCCGATTATAGGACATGAGATGCCACATTCCCCCAATTCGCATCCGGAGTGGGACTACCATCGTTGGGTATTGTCCAACGCTGGGTGGGCGGCATGGTACTGATCAGAGTCAAAATAATGATGATTTACGTAGGGTTTTGGCTTAGGTTTTGCATATTTTCTCACACTTATGTTTAATATATTAGAGAAAAAGGCTACTGTCACCCTTCTTTATGTTTTATTGCAGAAAACAGGTTTTGGGACTATTTTACACCAAATGGAGCTAGAATCGGGTCAATCGGATCAGCGACGCTTATCGACGAAGTCTCTGTTACGGTCCGTATTGCCTAATACGGACCAAGCCTAGCACAGACCAGGAGATAGCGTGAGAAGCACTAAAACCCTCAGCGACAAGGTCCTAATACGGACCGTATCACCTGATACGGTCCGTAACCGAAGGCGCCTCTTGGGGAATAACTGCCGACAGCTGTATCCAGATCAGTTTCTTAGCCCCTACTCAACCTCCAGACGTCCCTCCACTCCTATATAAGGCCCCTGGGCAGAAGAATAACTTATCTTTGTAATTAGGGTTAGATTTGATTAAAGTGAGAAGAGAGGAGTGCTTGTAACCATGCCGTTCCGCGGCTAAGTTCATTTTCTTAGGGCTAGGCAGTAAACCTTGTTACTCTTGATGTTTTGATATATATATTTCTGTTGATTATGATTTCTTGTTGTTGAATCAAAATGCTTTTGTGATTTACTATCTCTTCATCTAACTTCAATGATCTAGTTTAGTCCATTAGGGTAGTGACAGTGCTTTAATGGTAAGAGAAACTATTTGTATGAATTAGCCTCGTTGAGATCTATTAGGTTTATGTGAAGAAAACCTTAGCGGGGAAACCATAAACCAGACCAACAAAACGCGAACCAAATTCCATCACTTGCGTAAGGAAAATCACAGTGATCTGTGTAGTAATTTGGGTATTTAAGAGATCAGTCATTTGCGTAAGAAAACTCGCAGTGTCCTATGTAGAATCTCGATGAAAGATCTGTCATTCTTGCGTAACATAAATCGCAGTGACCTATGTGGTGTCTTTCATAAAACAACAACAGGAAATCAGACACAACAGGAATATATTATCAAAGCGGATTGAGTAGCAATGGTGTGCCGAAACCCTAGGAATTCTCATCTCTATCTTTATTTTAATTACTTTTAATTGCTTCCTAATTTACATTGATCACAACAACATCTCTCAATTTTCAGATTTTGTTTAGCCTTTCGAAAGATTGTGATTCGATCGCTCAAAACTCTGAACCAATATTCCCTGTTGATCGACCTCGAATATACTACTCAATAGGATTGTGCGCTTGCAGTCCGAACCGATATCATTTATGAGTTTATAAATATTAAAAGAAACATCGCTCTCTTTTGAGTGATCAGGTACGACGAGCATGGACGTCCGGTTCAAACTCAGGTATGTCATACTTCAGTATCTGTCAGGTTTTAGTAAATTTCTTCATTCAGATCAAATTTACTAAATTATGTGTATGATTGCAGGGTCTGGCAGAGATGCTGCCACAGCCACCGCCTGAGGAGACCGATACTACTGATCTCGAGTCCCTCTCGTACAGTCTCCATGATTTCGGGGTATACGACGAGGATTTCATGTCGGCACTGCTTGTACCCCGATATGGCACAGAGATGCCGCATGATGGAGAGGCTAGTGGTAGCGGGTCTCATACTCAGCCTGCCTTTGGGACTGGGTTCGCCGCATCTATCTTCGGTATACCTTCGCCAGTACCGATAGTCTCCACGGGTGATGGCAGATGGGATACCGCCGAGCAGATACTCAGGTACGCCGATGCTAGTGTGGTGACAGAGAGAGATAGAGCCTGGCCGCGCGAGCGCCGGGCAAACGCCGGAGTACCGCCTCAACGATGGCCCCCTCTTCGTTTTAGTTGTATCGTCGCTAGCTTTGTACTATTTATATTTGGTATATTTGGATTATCCTATATTTCGGTTCTTTTGTATGTGTGCTTTTATGGTACTATTTTTATATTTTACAGATAAAATAAATTATCATGATAATGCTAAACAGAAAATATTACAACATTAAAATAGTAGTACAACATAAAAAATAAACAGAAAAATATTTAAAACAATTGAATAAGTGCGTTAAACAGCAAAAATAAGCTTTAAAGATTAAAGGCACACCAATTGACGCATCCCGAAATACATTGAGTCGGTGTGAGTGACATAAGTACCCAGAAAAATAGTTAAGAAAATAATATTACAATACAATAACAAAATAAAATTACAATATATACAAGAAGAAAATAGTTTGTGTAAAAAAAAAAAAAAAGAGTAAGCCGGCCACAAAATGGCCGGCTTAGGGGGGAGCGTAAGCCGGCTATTTTGTGGCCAGCTTAAGCATTTTTGGCGAAAACCCAGAATTCTGAGCATAAATATTAATTTCTATTAAACTTTGGATATTAATAAAAATCTCTGCGGGACACGTTCGGATTTGATGGCTTTGGGCATAGCATTTTCCTTTTATTTTTTATGAGAGAGCAGGCGTCACTATCGAAAAACAATTGTAGGCCCCAGTCGTCTTTTGTAGTACTTGTACAGTTGCACTTTTGGTTCTGGTCACATGCGACGACTACAACTAGTCAAAGTTATGAACAACGATCAAAAGTAAAACGAAAAAAACAACAGAAAGTAAAATGAAAAAAAAATGAAACACCTATCAATTTAGTTATCATTAGCTCAGCCTAGTGTATTAAACCCGTCCGGTCCAACCCGTGGACCGGGGCAACCCGGACCGGACCGTCCAAACGGGTGGGTCGGGTTAACCAAGGTGCAGATCCGGTTTTTTGGACCTAACCCGCCCAAACCAGACCCGTTTGAACCCCCAAATCCGGACCGGATCGGACCATCCCAAACCCAAACCGGACCGTCCGAACTTGTGCCCAACCCGTGCCTAAACCCCCGGATCTGGATCTAACCTGCCCGAAACTGTGCCAACCCCCCGAGCCCGGACCTAACCCGCCCGAACCCGCCAGAACCTCCCCAAACCCGACCCGAAACCATGCCAACCCGACGGGATCCGAGCCAACCCGCCCGAACCCGCCCCAATTCAATTTTTTTTTTAAAATAACGGTTATTTCCCCCCCCCCCCAAAAAAAACCCCATAATACACCCTCATTATTCATACATTTTCACATCTCATACTCTTATTATTTTCAATCTCTCATTCTCTCAATCTCATATTCTCATACTCTCAATATTTTCATTATTCTCAAATTTTAATTTTGTTGTTAAAAAAAATATAGTTGCAAATTTATTTCATTTTACAAATACGCAAACCGAATTACAAAAGTAGAGGAATTACGAAGTTCGGCACCTCCCGCAAGATTTTTCCGCGAGATTAAAAGGTTAGATTTATTTTAGATTTAGTTATATTTATTTTTAGTAATTGTTAGATAATTAGAATGATTTTAAATAGGTTACTTTTAGTAATTGTTAGTAATTGTTAGATAATTTTTAGTGATTGTTAGATAATTAGATTTATTTTTAGTAATTGTTAGATAGTTGTTAGATAATTTATTTTGAAATTCGGATTTATTTTGAAATAGGTTAGATTTTATTTTTTAAAATTCGGATTTATTTTAAATAGGTTAGATTATTTTATTTTTGAATATGTTGGATAGTTAGATTTATTTTTAAACATGTTAAATTTATTTTTAATAGGTTACATTTTAATTTTTTGAAATATGTTAGATTTTAGATTTATTTTTAAATATGTTAGATTTTATTTTGAAATTCGGATTTATTTTGAAATAGGTTAGATTTTATTTTGAAATTCGGATTTATTTTGAAATAGGTTAGATTTTATTTTTTAAAATTCGGATTTATTTTTAAATAGGTTAGATAAATAGATTTATTTTTTGAATATGTTATATTTTATTTTTTAAATTTTGAATATGTTAGATTATTGGATATGTTAGATTTTTGTATATGTTAGATTATTGGTTATGTTAGATTATTGTATTTTATTATTTAAATTCGTATTTATTTTAAATAAGTTAGATTTTATTATTTAAATTCGGATTTATTTTTAAATATGTTAGATAAATAAGTTAGATTTATTTTTGAAATATGCTATATTTTATTTTTTAAATTTTGAATATGTTAGATTATTTGATATGTTAGATTTTTGAATATGTTAGATTATTGGATTTTATTTTTGAATATGTTAGATTATTATTGGATTTGTTAGATTATTGTATTTTATTATCTAAATTCGGATTTATTTTTAATAGGTTAGATTTTATTTTTCAAATTCGGATTTATTTTAAATAGGTTAGATAAATAAGTTAGATTTATTTTTAGAATATGTTATATTTTATTTTTTAAATTTTGAATATGTTAGATTATTGGATATGTTAGATTTTTGAATAAGTTATAAGTTATATCATATTTTTGAATATGTTAGATTATTGGATTTGTTAGATTATTTTATTTTATTATTTAAATTCGGATTTATTTTTAAGAGGTTAGATTTTATTTTTTAAAATCGGATTTATTTTAAATAGGTTAGATAAATAAGTTATATTTTATTTTTTAAATTTTGAATATGTTAGATAAATAGATTTGAATATGTTAGATTATTGGATATGTTAGATTTTTGAATATGTTAGATTTTTTAATATGTTATATGTTATATCATATTTTTGAATATGTTAGATTATTGGATATGTTAGATTATTGTATTTTATTATTTAAATTCGGATTTTTTTTTAATAGGTTAGATTTTATTTTTTAAATTTGGATTTATTTTTAAATATGTTAGATAAGTAAGTTATATTTTATTTTTGAATATGTTATATTTTACTTTTGAAATTTTGAATATGTTAGATAAATAGATTTGAATATGTTAGATTATTGGATATGTTAGATTTTTGAATAAGTTATCAGTTATATCATTTTTCTGAATATATTAGATTATTGGATATGTTAGATTTTTGAATATGTTAGATTATTGTATTTTATTTTGAAATTCGGATTTATTTTGAAATAGGTTAGATTTTATTTTTTAAAATTCGGATTTATTTTAAATAGGTTAGATAAATAAGTTATAATTTATTTTTGAATATGTTGGATAGTTAGATTTATTTTTAAACATGTTATATTTTATTTTATTTTTTAAATTCGGATTTATTTTAAATAGGTTAGATAAATATAGTTGAATATTTTTGAACATGTTATATTTCTTGCTTGCTAGCTTTGCTGTTGCTTTCGCTGGTTCTGGCTTGTTTGCCTCTGTGTTGTGTGTGAACCTTGTACCGGCCTTGTTGCTTGTGTTGACCTCTGTTACTTGGTTGCCCATGTGATATGCTACTGGTACCAGCCATTCTTATTTCGGTGCTGGTTTGTTATTTTCTTGTTAGATTATTGTATTTTATTTCGGATTTATTTTAAATATGTTAGATTATTGGATTTGTAACTTAATAGGTTAGATACTTCATACTTGTATGTCGGATTTATTTTTTAGATTATTGGATTTGTTAGATTATTGCATAAATAAGTTAGATTTATTTTAAATATGTTAGATAAATAGATTTATTTTTAAATAGGTTGGATTTAATCTTTTAAATTCGGATTTATTTTTAATATTGTTAATTTTAATATGTAGAATAAATGGCACATAATGATGTTCCTCGCGAATCGATTGAGGAAATGACGCAAAGAATGTCCGTCGAGTTATTCGACGGCCCAATGCCACCACCGTACCAACAAAATATGTCTCAAATGAAAAATAGGCTTCCACAAGGACCACAATATTATCCACAAAATACCCCCCAAATTCCACCACCGTATTTTCATCAAGATTCTAACTATTGTCCACAAAATCCCCCCTAAATGCCACCAACGTATTATTCACCGTATCCTAACCCTTCATATGGAGGTACTGCTTCTATAGGATCGAGTCAATTCACCGCCCATATAGGAGGTACTGCTTCGGGTGGATCGAGTCAATACACCGCCCCTATAGGAGGTACTCCCTCGACAAGTGTCCCTGAAATTCAAGCCGAAGGTGTCCCCGAAATTCAAGCCGAAGATGTTGCTCCCATCGAACCAAAGAAGAAGAGGAAAACCACAAAACCCGAATACAAGGCTAGTTTTTGGCGGTATTATCAAATGACCTTTCATCCGAATGGCACTGTGCATACTCTAAAATGTAAGGTATGCGGTTGCAAGACCTTTTACGAGTATAAAATAAGTAATGGTATGTCTACATTTAAGAAACACGCCGAAGGTCATGAGAAAAAAGGTGAGGAACCACAAGAAAATGCGGACCCGCGCTTAGTCCAAACCCTTATGAACCTGGATGGTACTAAAATCCACCAAAAATATGATGAAAAAAGAATGCTTAGTGAATTTGCCCGATATATTGCCCACAAAGAACAACCAATTAGTATGGGTAATTGTTTGAGTTTTGCCCAGTTGATAATTCGGGGGTGTGGTGAACCAATGTATAAGAGATTTCATCATAGAAAAATGGTGGGTGAAATTAAAAAACAGTTTATCCAACGAAAAAACGACCTACGGGCTATATTTGCATATGCAAACTATAAGCTCTCAATTACCTCTGATATCTGGACTGTCGGTAAACATGGACTTGGGTACTCTTGTGTTACCGGGCATTAGATAGATGATAGTTGGGTTTTACAAAAAAGGGTTTTAAGTTTTCGGGTGTTGGAATCTCCGCACACTGCACAAATAATTTATCTATCAATTATGGAGGTTTTACAAGAATATAATCTCAAAAGGGATTTAGAGAACAAGATTTTTTCTATCTCATTCGATAATGTTAGCAACAATATAGCGTCAATCGATCATTTTACCCGGTCCCTAACCTCAATTATGAGTGGTGCAATGTTTCACTAAAAGTGTGCTTGCCACATACTTAACCTTACCGTAAAAGAGGGCCTTAAAACAGAAGCCGTAAATGCATTGATAATTAAATTTAAGGGAGGTTTTGCCCATATTTATTCAAACGGGAAAAGAAAACAACGTTTCGCGGCTTTGTGTGAAAGGTTGGATTTGGGCAAAATGAGAGTACCTTGGGATATAGATACCCGTTGGAATTCCACCTATAGGATGCTGCACCGATGCATTCCTTATAAGGCGGCTATAGGGGAGATGTTGAGATCGACGGCCGAAGAACTGACTTGGAACTCACCGAACCCGAATGGCAACAAATAATAATGCTTGCAAAATTTTTGGAACCTTTTTCACCGCAACCGTCAAACTATCCTACTCGTACACACCGACGGCACATGAGTTGCTTCACCATCTCTACTATATTTTCAAGGTGTACCGTGAGATGGAAGATAATGCTAGCTCCGATTCCCCTCTCCAACCGATCGTAACAGCCATGAAAGGAAAAAAATTTAAATATTGGGAAGAGATACCCCTCGTGACCGTTATCGCAAACTGCCTCCATCCGGCATACAAGAAGAGGTTCACGGTAAAAATACTTCAACAATACAAGAGAAATCTAAAATTAACCCCAATGAACGAGGAGCCCCGCGTAACGGTAGCATTGGAGGACATGTTTGCTGTATACAGCGAAAGAAGAAATGTCAACCAACCGCCTTCGACCCGTGGCGTGAGGTATGAATATAAATATACATGTGTTTTTAATATTTATTATTTATAATATCTACATTATTTGTCCACTAATTTTTTTCTATTATTTTAATAGTTTAAGGAACGACAGCAGTAGTGGATTGTTAGGCGATTTCCAGGATGATGACGACCCGTACACATCCCAAGGTAACACAACGAGTTAATGAGCTACAGTTTGGAGACCAACGAACATGAATCTGTTGACTACATGGATTGGTGGAGGAGGAATGCAAGTGCCTATCCAACGCTGGCGATAATGGCCCGCGACATATTTGCCATGCCTGTGTCAACCGTCCCTTCCGATTGTTGTTTTAGTTCGGCGAACAGGATCCTCACCGATAAATGCAGTAAGCTGGGTGCACATGTTTTCGAGAGACTTGTGTGCTTGAAAGATTGGATTGATGCTGAAACTCGCACGCAACATGCCATGGAAGCAACATCATCCGGTGTCGAAACTCAAGAAAGCGGTACCGAGGAGCCTGAGCCTAACGAGGATTCAGACGGTGAGCAAGAGAGCGAACTATGGTATATGAACAACGACTACTAGATAAGTACTGTCAGTATAAATTTCTAAATTTTTTTAATCTTTATTGTTATTTTTTTAAATTATAATTCCTAAATATTTCAATTGTTTCATTTTAAAGAAGAATTACTAACAAAAAAAAAGTTAGAACTCCGCCTATGTTATTTTACATAGCCGGTCCCAAGCCCGGAATAAAGGAAGAGTGTAACTTTTGTTTTTAAATCTATTGTTTTAAATTAATTCGGTTTTAAAGATAAAACATAATTCAGTTTTGTTATAACAAAAATTATTGAGTTCAAATAAAAAAAACAAAAAAAAAACAGAAACGAAAAACCAAAAACAAAACATAAAAAAAAACATAAAAAAAACAGCAAAAAAAAAAAAAAAAACCTGTCCAGCCCGGACAGGACCGTGGACCGTGGATCCGGATCGTGCCAACCCGCCAACCCGTGCCTGAATCAACCCGTGGACCGGGCAGGTTTGGACCAGACCGACCCGACCCGGACCGTTTTCAAAACCCTAGCTCAGCCTGATTTCAGGGAACCGCGGTAATGCCAATGTTCACCAATTTGGGACAAGTATCCTCTCCACTGTAATCATGTAATTATTAATACTACTCTCTAGAAGTCCCTGATTTGACAAAAGAACTTTCAACTACAGGTCAAAAGTTCTTCAATTGATACCATGAATGGAAATAGAGAGAGTACTGACCAAAATGCTGGCACTTTGTAGATGCCAAGCTCGACTATATAATGAGCCGTTACATACAAATAATTACTTGTAGGTGTATTATGCATGAATGAAATCATAATTAAATGTGTTTCGATCTATATACCAATGTGTTTTTGTTTATCTGTTTTAATGGAAAGTGAGGAATATAAAACATTACAGGGTTGGTACATGGAGAATTGTAAAATGGGGGTGTACTGATATAATACCATTCAGGCTTGCATTTCCATGGGTATATCATGAAACATCGAAAACAATCTTCCCATGTAAAATATTAGCGCATGGAAGAAATTAAGTGGGTCCCACGTTGACTTTCTTTGAAAATACTCAGGTGGGCCCCACCAATGCTGCCATTGGAAATAATCAGATGGGCCTCGCATTTGCTAGCCTTGGAAATACTCAGTGGGTCTCATGTTAGCTGCCCTTGGAAATAACTAGATGGCTCAATGTTCGCTAGCTTTGGAAATACTCAGTGGGTCCTAGGTTCGCTATCTTTGGAAATAACCAAGTGGGCTCCACATATGCTACCCTTGGAAATAATCCAGATAGGGTCCAAGTGTGAAACTATTTATGTGCGCCCTTTTTCTAAGAAGAGGTTCATGGAAAAAACCAGAAAGGACTATTTCCAGGGTGTCCTTAGAAATTAATTTTAGAGTTTTTATTAAGCCACGTTAGCAATAAATTAAAAATGAGAAATAATTTGAACCAATAATTTAGCCAATGTGGAGTTTATAAAAAGTTTCTTAATAATAAATTTTTCTGCATAGTTTCTAAATAAGAAACTCTCCACATTTCTAAAACTAAATTAAAAACTATCACATTAGATTAGAAACTTTAATAATACGAGGGATGTATATGCTTTTACAACTTTCAACACCTGAATGTTTGAACTCCAAATGTCAAAGAGTTTCAATGGCATTAACGTAAATTAGATAAAAACTATATTTTTTTTATTATTTTGACCCTCAAACATTCCAAATGTAAATCATTCCGATCAGCAAAACCATAATTTAAAATCAACTTTATTGACACCTATTTATTTTAATTACTTAAAATTTTGTTCCAATCAAAATTTAAATTTTTAAATTTGTTCTAATTAACCGTGGATGAAATGATATAACATGTAAATAACTATTTTCTTATATATTGCTAATTTACTAAAACTAGTCCGGTACTAGTAGGTCCAGAATAAAAACAACTTTGTCATTGTAGATATTTGGGCCTAAATTAGTCAGGCCGAAAGCTCTCTAAATAATTTTGGGCCCATCGAATTGACACACTTGTTTTGACTAAAATGGGTCCTATTTGTTTTCTTTTAACCTCTTGACAAATGACAATTCATGTCTAATTTATGGATGCAAGGAAAGCCACATTCAATCTGATACATTCTATCTCCGAAAAAGATTAAAGTTGTAATATGTCTAAGCAGGGCCGGCCCTTACCCAGGTACCCAGGGCCATCGCCCTGGGCCCCAAAATCCAAAAGGGCTCCAAAAAAAAAAGTTTGTATACGTAAAAAAAAAAAAAATCTGTCGTTTCTTCCAAACTTCCATCGCCTCCAGCCCTCCACTGTGAAACGAAAAAAAAAAACCCTAGCTCCTCCCATGATCTCGTTTTGCAGCTGCTTCAAATATTGTTGCATCGCATGCATCTTGCCGTGGATGTCAGAAATCAGAACTCAGATGCCAATTTGGGGTTTGAATGGGGGTTAGAGATTCCGGATTCTTGTTCTTCTAGAGTTCTAGTGTCGACTCACTGAATTCAATTGGCAGAATTTAAATTTTATATCGTCGCGACTCGCTAAAGTGAGGTTTTATCTTTAATTATTTATAAGTGAAGCCTTTTTTTTTTGCAATCATAGCTACTGAGTTATCTCAAATTCTCAATTGGAACAAATCTCTCTATTTGATATGCTTGGTGCGTGTTTTTGAGTGTGGGATGGTTTAGATTCAAAACTGAGAGATTTGCTTATTGAGAATGGCTCTATTAGAGATTTGCTTATTGATGAAGGAATGCAAAATTATTGTCTGAAACTTGAAAATGCTTTGACACATGGTGAGAACTGTGATATTAATGCATGCACAATGTTTATTTTTAGAATTACAAATATTGCAGGCAATGCTACCAAGTGAAGCGTGTCAATATGGAAATGCATGGAACTCCATTAAAGTTATGGAGTTTGTAAAAAAGATTGACATGTTTCCAAATATTTTGGTTGCTTATAGAGTTTTCCTAACTGTACCTATTATTATGGCATCTGCAGAAAGGAATTTTTTAAAATTAAAGTTGATAAAATCTTATTTACGGACAACTATGACTCAAGATAGGTTGAATGGATTAACAATATTAAGTATTGAAAAAAATATGTTGAAAACTATTGATGTTGAACATATAATTGATAATTTTGCTTCTAAAAATGCAAGGAGTCATTTCAGATGAGATGTGGTTTATACGTGCTTTTTGTGCAGGTACAACATACAAGTGTTCAAAATTGGTTGATCAAGAAGCAAGAAGCATGGTGTGGGTATGTTAATCATTGTATATGTTTAATTTTGAGGGGTATTGGTTTTATGTCCTCCTATTTTGTATGATCTATTGACATATTAATAAAAAAATTGTGTATATAAGGACCCAAATTTTTCTTCTGCCCCGGGCTTCAAATCTTCAGCACCGGCCCTGTGTCTAAGCATGTTCTAACTCGAGAGAGATTAGTCCGTGTAGGTTAGGTGTGTATTTATTACGTGTCCGAGTGAAACTGAGTGCAAATCCGGTAGGTACATAACTCTATCATTTATGTACCGTGTATTGCTGAATTGTGGTCCCCGAGTTCAGTGAACTTTGGGGTATTTATAGGCCTATAGGTCGGTTATGATCTCGTACGGTCGTTCCGCATGAGCTTGTCCTGCAGGCCGGTAGGTCGGTTATGACCTCGTACGGTCGTTCCGCATGGGCTTGCGCCGCAGGCCAGTAGATCGGTTCAAGTGTCGTATGAACGACTCGAACAGGCTTGTCTCGCAGGTCGGTAGATCAGTTCGAGTCTCGTACGGACGACTCGAATGAACCTGCTAATTTAACTTGTTAATTGAACTTAGTACTCAGCTCATAATCATTTTAGGGAGACTTTTAGTACATGGCCTATCACATTCCAACTATCTTTCAATTCCTTTGAAAGCTATATTTGGATATTTGGATATTTACCAATGTGAGATTCTTACAATTCCTTTGAAAGCTATATTTGGATTTTACCAGTTATAAATCAAGAATCCACTTAACTTAAAAAGTTATTACTAAAATGTCCCCGGCATGATAAAAGATCGATAATAAAACTCGAAAAATATTTGTAATGACGCATCATATATAATTTTAAATATTATGTTAACCGGTCCGTCAACACTTTCTTGTTAGCTCATTATAATCTGTTCAGAGACCAGCTGATATATCAAATTTAAAAGTAGATAAAAGTATAGTTTTTATGTTAACTCATTTTAACTTGTATTCTTACCAATATTTTACAAATAAAAGAGGTGAGACTAGCAATATGCAATATGATGAGCAGGGTTCAAAAGTCTCATATTTTTTATGCATTACTAGTGTTTTACATTTTTATCTCCATTTTCGAAGGTGAGAAAGTCGATTAGGACTGTTCAATATGATCTTCATAATAAAGTGTGTTTAGAGCATCTACATCCATAAAACTCTTAGTGTGCTTAGAGATTCTTACAATTCCTTTGAAAAGCTATATTTGGATATTTACCAGTTATAAATCAAGAATCCACTTAACTTAAAAAGTTATTACTAAAATGTCCCCGGCATGATAAAAGATCGATAATAAAACTCGAAAAATATTGTAATGACGCAACATATATTTGTTAGCTCATTATAATCTGTTTACAGACCAGCTGATATATCAAATTTAAAAGTAGATAAAAGTAGAGTTTTTATATTAACTCATTTTAACTTGTATTCTTACCAATATTTTACAAATAAAAGAGGTGAGACTATGCAATATGCAATATGATGAGCAGGGTTCAAATGCCTCGCTTGCTGCCTGATCTCTTCTTTACCAATGCTCCATCCAAAACCAAGCTAGCCTTAACTGCAAGAGTCGCCATGTCTTGTCCCTTCAACAGCTGATCTGCCATGGATCCAGGTAGAATGAAGTATATCTGATCTAACTCGACCCAGTCGTGAGAACTCAACGCAGGGATGTAGCTGTCCAAGTATAACTCATCTGAGCTGCAGAGGAAAGAGGTAGTTGTGTTCTTTTCATCTAAAATCTCTGATACTTTCGTCGGCACCGAATACTCTCTTAGAGATCCATCAATGGTAATCACCTTGGCTGTAGCGAGCATATCTACCATCTCGTTGGAATAAGCTGATAAGCAGGAGCCCATTTAATTTGCCTATTAAATGATCGATTGTTTAATTTGGCGTCGTTATGATAGAAAATGAGAAGTTTAGATATCAGAGGCGAAGTAAGTGGCCTTATATATATATATATAGAGAGAGATCAAACTAGGAAGTTTCAAACTGTGAAGCTTTAGATACAGAGAAGTTTCAAAGTTTGAAACAAATTAAAAAGAGAAAGACCAAAAAAGATGTCATTTTTTTTTTGGAGTCTGATAGTTGCTCTCTAAATAAATTCTGAGCGCGCCCTTTAAGTATTTAATATCTAATTTCTATTTTCAACGCTCATATTTAAGTTTTTAAAGCTATATTTATAACTTTTTATAATACTACTCACAAGCGTTTAAACCTCTATCTGCAAATATTTAAATCTTAAATCTAAATAGTTTTAACTCTTAACCAGTGCTGTAAATAATAGTATGCAGTTGTCGGACGGACAAGGTACTGCCAAGTGATTAATCGGGAATAATCGGCCATAATCGGAAAAACCCATGACGGTTTAGTCACCGCCAACGACTAATCGGCCAATTAATCGGCCTAAACGGACGTTTGTTACAACACAGCTCTTAACTACTTTTGTCTATAAGTTAAAAAAGGAAATATTTTTTTCACCCACTTTTTTTTCCTGAAATCATTCTCGTTCATTTTCTCGATGACCCGTGATGAATTTTACGAATTTAAAAATACAAATATTTTCTACTCGGTTTTCTCTTTCAAATGAGATCCATTTAAGAAATATTTTCCTAATTTTTTTTTTCAAGTCGTTGTTTTTATTTTTTTAAGTAAAGCCCATGAGCACTTTAATTATCAAGCTTTTAAATCTCTGTTTATAACATTTTAAACCTGATATGAAAATTATTTAAATGTTTGACACAACTACTTTCAATGTTTGACACAACTACTTTAAACGGTTGTAAACAGAGGTTTAAACGCGTGATACTATATGATCGATATCAGAGGTTTAAACGATTGAACGTAGTAGTTTAAATGGTAGACATCAGAGGTTTAAATAGTTGTAGACTGAGATTTTAAAGCTTGAAAATTGAAAGTTTCATGAGTTTTACTATAAAAAAATGACTGAAAATAACTTAATAGTATTTATTCATGAATTTCATTTGAAAAAGAAAATCAAGTAGAAAACATTAGTATTTTTAGATTCATAAAGTTCATCACAGATCGTCGGAAAAATAGACAAGAATAATCAGAGAAAAAATAAAAAAAAGTGGGTGAAAGAAATATTTTCCTTTTTAGCTTGAAGACAAAATAGTTAGGAATTAAAACTACATAGATTTAAGATTTATATGTTTGCAGATAAAAGTTTAAATAATTGCGAGTAACATTGTAAAATGTTATAAACAGAACTTCAAAAGTTTAAATATAAGCATTGAAAATGAAAGTTAAATAAAATTGAAAAGTTTTTTCCTGTTAAATTAGCCGGACCGTGCTCGGATTTGATTAGGGGTGCAAACGGATCGGATACGGATCCGATAGTGCTAAAACCATATCCGTACCTGTATTTTTTTCGGTTATGGATACAGATCGGATATTAATCGGATACGGATCGGATATTAAATGAATACGGATACAGATCGAATATTTTTCGAATACGAATACGAATCCGAATATAATTTAATTCAAAATATATATGTTATGCCATTACAAAATATATATAGCCATAACTAAAATTCACCAATTCACCGACCACATCTAATTAACTAAAATTCACCAACATAACTAAAATTCTAATTAAAATATACCAACACAAAAGATATTCTCTCTAAACATATATAATTCTAAAGTAAAAAGAGATAGTTTAATGATATTTTGTTAACACATCAATCGTTATTATTCTGTTTCCTCCATAAAATCAAAAATTGATGTTGCACAACCTGAAATTAATATATGATTTTCAATAGAATCCAATCAGAATTATATGATTTAAGAAATTGAATTAAGAAAAGATGGTTTGAACGCCGAGAGATATAAAATTATTAATCTATTGGTGGAAGTTTTTTTGCTCCGCCATAATGAAAGAAGAAGTCGAACCGTCGCGTAGAAATGGAATTGAGAGAACTCGAAAGGTCTAATTTCAGAAAACTTTTTATCGGGTTACACGGATATCATATCCGTTAAATTAAAAGTTACGGATTTTTATCCGTATCCGTATCCGCTTTCAAAATTAAAACCATATCCGCATAAGTAATATCTATATCCGCATCCGTATCCGCAAATTATCCGTATCCGTAAAAAATCAGATACAGATTCGGATCCAGACGGATAATATCCGATCCGTTTGCACCCCTAGGTTTGATGGCTTGAGGCCATAACATTTTCCTTTTATTTTTTATAAGAGAGCTGGTGTTACTATCGGAAAACAATTGTGGGCCCCAGTTGTCTTTTGTAGTACTTGTACAATGCACTTTTGGTTCTGGTCACGTGCAACTACTGCAACTAGTCAAAGTTATGCACTTCTGGTTCTGGTCACGTGGGACGCGACTACAACTAGTCAAAATTACATACAACGATGGAAAGTAAAACGAAAAAATAACGGTGATGACAAAAAAAAAACAACAGAATGTAAAACGAAAAAAAAAAAAAATGAAACACCTGTCAATTTAGTTATCAATTTGTGGGGTCAGAGTGCGAAAGAGTAATTCAGACTTTGAGAAGGGATGCTTCATCGAAAGTGGTTTCCATTCGTCTGCAACCATTTCGCTGGATTAAGTCAAGTAATTAATCATCAAAATTAGAGTTGCCAATAATCGGATTTGATTATTTGAATTAGATTTGAGTATACTTACTTTAAAAATAGATTTATTAAAATTTTACAAAATACAAATACTAGCCCATATCTAACAAGAATGAAAATAAATCTGCTGCGATTCCGAGGTAGATCGCAGGACCCTGCGATCCCATCTCAACTGTTGGTCTTTATCGAGATGCGTGCGTGAAAATTTACTTTTTAAGAACGTTCCGAGATCCGCGCTCGAGAAAATTTGAACCGTTGATCTCGGGATCGCAGGGTCCTGCGATCCGCCTCGGAATCGCAGCAGATTCGGACTCAACAAGAATTTAAAGATTCATGTACGGATTTGTACTGATTATTATAACGGATCTCGGATCGGATTTAAATCTGCATTGATAAAAAAAAGTTTTCATTTAGATAGACTTAATTAACCTAGATGTCTAGAGGTAGAGTGGTAAAAATGGCACGGCGGAGCCGGTTCCGTCATGGAACGGTACGATTACAGCACGGAATGGTAAGATTACGGCACGAAACGGCACAGAACGGCAAGGTTACGGCACGGCACGCGTGTCAGTTACGTGCCGTGACTCGCGTGTTCCGTGCCGTGACCATTCGTGTGTCATGCTCATTTTTTGAAACTTTGGCACGGCACGGCATGACACATAGTCACGCGAGTCACGTGTAATTAGGACCATTAGATATTGATTTAATGGTGAATCTTGAATAAACTAACCTAAATTATGATTAAATGGTCACGCGAGTCACGCGAGTCACGCGAGTCACGCGAGTCACGGCGTTTAGGCACGGCGTGACTTACGTGGCGTGCCGTGACCACCCCTTGATATTTTGGTCGCGGCACGACACGGCACGTGAAAAATTAACTTGGTCACGGCGTGTTAGTCACGACACGACACGTTTTTTCCACTCTATCTAGAGGTGTCAATGGCACATTTTCAAGTTTTTCTTTTCAAGTCGTTGTTTTTATTTTTTTTTAAGTAAAGCCCATGAGCATTTTAAATTATCAAGTTTTTAAACCTCTGTCTACAACATTTTAAACCTGATATGAAAATTATTTAAATGTTTGACACAACAACTACTTTAAATGTTTGATACAACTACTTTAAACAGTTGTAAACAGAGATTTAAACGCATGATACTATATAATTGACATTAGAGGTTTAAACGCTTGAACGTAATAGTTTAAATGGTAAACATCAGAGGTTTAAATAGTTGTATACTAGGTTTTAAAGCTTGAAAATTTTAATGTGCTCATGAGCTTTACTTTAAAAAAAACAACTGAAAATAACTTAAAAGTATTTCCATGAATTTCATTTGAAAGATAAAATCGAGTAGAAAACGTTGGTATTTTTATATTCATAAAATTCATCACGGATCGTCAGAAAAATAGACAAAAATAATCAGAGAAAAAATAAAAAAAAAAGTGGGTGAAAGAAATATTTCTTTTTTTAGCTTGAAGACAAAAATAGTTAGGATTTAAAACGATATAGATTTAAAATTTATATGTTTGCAGATAGAAGTTTAAATAATTGCGAATAACATTATAAAATGTTATAAACATAACTTTAAAAGTTTAAATATCAACGCTGGAAATAAAAATTAGATAAATAATTGTGGGCCTAACACTTTCCTTTTATTTTTTATGAGAGAGCAGGCGTTACTATTGGAAAACAATTGTGGACCCGAGTTGTCTTTTGTACTTGTACAATGCACTTTTGTTCTGGTCACGTGCGACGACTACAACTAGTCAAAGTTATGAACAACAATAGAAAGTAAAACGAAAAAACAAACGGTGATGACAAATAAAAAAAACAATAGAAAGTAAAACGAAAAAAAAAAAAAAAATGAAACACCTATCAATTTAGTTATCAATTTAGTTATCAATTTGTGGGGTCAGGGTGCGAAAGAGTAATTCAGACTTTGAGAGGGGATGCTTCATCGCAAGTGGTTTCCATTCGTCTGCAACCATTCGCTGGATTAAGTCAAGTAATTATCAAAATTAGAGTTGCCAGTAATCGGATTTGAATTAGATTTGAGTATACTTACTTTAAAAATAGATTTATTAAAATTTTACAAAATACAAATACTAGCCCATATCTAACAAGAATTTAAAGATTCATATATGGATTTGTACTGATTATTATAACGGATCTCGGATCGGATTTAAATCTGCATTGACAAAAAAAAGTTTTCAATTAAGATAGACTTAATTAACCTAAATGTCTAGAGGTGTTAATGGCACATTTTTAACCGTTTTATCCGACTCGTGTCGCAGTCGATAAGATTTTTTAGTTTAATGGATTTGAATTTGGATATAGATATGAGTATGTTAATCGCAGCAGATTTATTACCCGCTCCAACAAGCTAAACATCAAAATATCTTTAACATGAAAATATCTTTAAACTTCCACCACCACCTAGAACTAATTATCAGGTTGCAGGACTTTCCAGTAGTTGTGACTCGTCGACTTCAGAAGTTTCTTAGTCTACATGACTGACTAAACCTCCTGAACCAATCAGAAGCCTCACAGCAACATCCTACAAAAGTACAAATACACTAGATATTGAATTTCCATGGCTATTCTAAGCTAAAACAATCAGACTTGATAATTTGCTTCACTGGTTATTATTTATTTGGCTCTATATTGTGGTTCAATACGCAACAAAATTCCAATTATATGTATATATAATAATGTGATAAACACTGAGAAAAAAGATTAAAATAAGAAACGCATATAAGCAAAATTGAGTTGTCAATTATTTAATTTTCTACATTGCATTTCGTTTTCTCCTAAGAAATTAGGGCTATTCTAAGCGGAATTCATAATATACGACTGGATTAATTACATTTAGTAGTTTGAAAACTTGTTTGTGAATATAATCTGTGATTCACAGATTCTGAGAAGTCACATAGGGATGTCCCTGTCCAAGTGTAACTCATCTGAGCTGCAGAGGAAAGAGGCAGTGTTCTTTTCATATAAAATATCTGATACTTTCATCCCCAGGGAATACTCTCTTAGAGATCCATCAATGGTAATCACCTTCGCTGTAGGGAGCATATCTATGATCTCATTGGAATAAGCTGATAAGCAGGAGCCCATTTTCCTATTAATTGATTGATTGTTTAATTTGGGGTTGTTGATAGAATATGACAAGTTTAGATACTAGAGGTGAAGTAACTGGGTTTATATATATAGATTGACAGAGATCAAACTTGGCACGAATCTCAAAGTCCAATAATACTTCCCCGGCCAAGTATCTCTCCATTACTGTGAAAGATTCCCTTCACTTTACGGTTTGAGATTAACTCTCAGCCGATTTGAGATTCGGGTTAGCGCGGAGGCAATATTATTGGGCTTTGAGTTCGTGCCAAGTTAAAAAGAACGGTCCAGATCCAGTAATTGTAAAAGATTCCCTATTATGGTACCGGGGAGGATGTGAATTCTACTGCCCCCCGTCAGCCCGAATCCCAATGCGGTTGGGAGTTAATCTCAAACCACAAAGTGAAGGGAATCTTTTACAATAATGGAGAGGATACTTGTCCGATCAAATAGGAAGTTTCAAACTGTGAAGCTTTAGATACAGAGAAGTTTCAAAGTTCCAAACAAATTAAAACGACAAAGACCTAAAAAGATGATATTGTTATTTGTTGTCTCATAATTGCCCGCTAAATAAATCTCCGAGTGCATCCTCCAAGTATTTAATATCTAACTTCTATTTTCAACGAAGCTATATTTATAATTTTTTATAATATTACTCGCAAGCATATATTTAAACATCTATCTTCAAGTATTTAAATCTTAAATCTAAATAGTTTTAACTCTTAACCAGTGTTGTAAATAACGGTATGCGGTCATCGGACGGACAGGGTACCATCAAGTGATTAATCGGGAATAATCGGTTATAATCGGAAATAATCGGCCAATTAGTCAGAAAAATCCATGACGGTTTAGTCACCACCAACGACTAATCGGCTGATTAATCGGCATAAACGAAAACTATTTAATCATCGCCAACGACTATTTAATCGGTAGAAATGACGGTTTAGTCACCGCCAACGACTAATCGGCCAATTAATCGGCCTAAACGAAAACTATTTAATCATCGCCAACGACTATTTAATCGGTAGAAATGACGGTTTAGTCACCGCCAACAACTAACCTCTGTCAATAACATTTTAAATTGGATATGAAAACTATTTAAATGTTTGACACAACTACTTTAAACAGTTGTAAACAGAGGTTTAAAAGCGTGATACTATATGATTGACATCAGAGGTTAAACGCTTGAATGTAGTAGTTTAAATGGTAGACATCATAGGTTTAAATAGTTGTAGGCTGAGGTTTTAAAGCTTAAAAATTTAATGTGCTAATGAGTTTTACTATAAAAAAAACGATTGAAAATAACTTAAAAGTATTTATTCATTAATTTCATTTGAAAGAGAAATCGAGTAGAAAACGTTGATATTTTTAGATTCATAAAATTCATCCCGGATCGTCGGAAGAATAGACGAGAATGATCAGAGAAAAAATAAAAATAAAAAGTGGATGAAAGAAATATTTTATTTTTTAGCTTAAGAGTTAAAATTACATAGAGTTAATATTTATATATTTGCAGATAGAAGTTTAAATATTTGCAAGTAACATTGTAAAATGTTATAAATAGAACTTCAAAAGTTTAAATATTTGCGCTGTAAATGAAATTTAGATAAAATTGAGTTTTCTCTATTAAACTAGCCGGACCGTGCTCGGATTTGATGTCTTCGGCCAAAACATTTTCCTTTTATTTTTTATGAGAGAGCAGGCGTCACTATCGAAAAACAATTGTGGGCCCCAGTCATCTTTTGTAGTACTTTGTACAGTTGCACTTTTGGTTCTGGTCACGTGCGACGACTACAACTCTTCAAAGTCATGAAGAACGATCGAAAGTAAAACGAAAAAACAACGGTGATAACAAAAAAAAAAAAAATGAAACACCTATCAATTTAGTTATCAGCTCAACCTGATTTCAGGGAGCCGCGGTAGCCAATGTTCACCAATTTGTGGAGTCAGGGTGCGAAAGAGTAATTCAGACTTTGGGAAGGGATGCTTCATCGCAAGTGGTTTCCATTCGTCTGCAACCATTTCGCTGGATTAAGTCAAGTAATTATCAAAATTAGAGTTGCCAGTAATCGGATTTGAATAAGATTTTAGTATACTTACTTTAAAAATAGATTTATTAAAATTTTACAAAATACAAATACTAGCCCATATCTAACAAGAATTTAAAGATTCATATATGGATTTGTACTGATTATTATAACGGATCTCGGATCGGATTTAAATCTGCATTGACAAAAAAAAGTTTTCAATTAAGATAGACTTAATTAACCTAAATGTCTAGAGGTGTTAATGGCACATTTTTAACCGTTTTATCCGACTCGTGTCGCAGTCGATAAGATTTTTTAGTTTAATGGATTTGAATTTGGATATAGATATCGATAAGATTCGTGCATTTCAAAAAATTAATAGTTGAATTTGAAAAAGCAGATCCCTGCGATTCTTTGGAATCGCAGCAGATTTATGTCCCGCTCCAACAAGCTAAACATCAAAATATCTTTAACATGAAAATATCTTTAAACTTCCACCACCTCTTAGAACTAATTATCAGGTTCCACGACTTTCCAGTAGTTGCGACTCGTCGACTTCCGAAGTTTCTTAGTCTCCACGACTGACTAAACCTTCTGAACCAATCAGAAGCCTCACAGCTACATAGGGATCAGAGACAAAGAAACAGAGAAGTTTCAAAGTTTGAAACAAATTAAAACGAGAAAGACCAAAAAAAATGACGTCGGAGCAGGCGTCAGTAGTGAAAACAATTGTGGGCCTCAGTGTCTCTCAAGAACTTGAACTTAAACCACTTGGTTGGCGTCACGAGTGACAACCACAACTTATTTTAATTGGTATTTAATTTCTTGGAGAAGGAGCAAAGTTTATTGGTCATGGATGACGAATAATGAGTGTTAGCTATATCAAGTTAATTATCAAATCACCCATCGAACCTCTGTTTTCTCCAACTTCAAATGTTCACAAGGCCGAAAGGATGCATATGGTACGAAGTCTTTGACTGTACTGTGACTTTGAAGTTGACATAGTTAAATCGTCGTCAACCATTTAGAATTGTCAATAGATTTGGGCGGAATTCATAATATGCGACTGGGTTACATTTAGTTTGAAAATTTGTTTGTGAATCTGTGATTCACAGATTCTGAAAAGTCACATAGGGATGTCTCTGTCCAAGTGTAACTCATCTGAGCTGCAGAGGAAAGAATCAGTATTCATTTCATCTAAAATCTCTAACACTTTTGTGGGCACCGAATACTCTCTTAGAGATCCATCAATGGTAATCACCTTCGCTGTAGGGAGCATATCTATGATCTCATTGGAATAAGCTGATAAGCAGGAGCCCATTTTGCTATTAATTGATCGATTGTTTAATTTGGGGTTGTTGATAGAAAATGAGAAGTATAGATACCAGAGGTGAAGTAACAGGCTTTATATATATAGATTGACAGAGATCAAACTTGGCACGAATTTCAAAGTCCAATAATACTGCCCCCGGTCAAGTATCTCTCCATTACTGTAAAAGATTCCCTTCACTTTACGGTTCGAGATTAACTCTAAGCCGCTTTGAGATTCGGGTTAGCGCGGAGGCAATATGATTGGGCTTTGAGTTCGTGCCAAGTTAAAAAGAACAGTCCAGATCCAGTAATTGTAAAAGATTCCCTATTATGGTACCGGAGAGGATGTGAATTCTACTGCCCCCCGTCAGCCCGAATCCCAATGCGGTTGGGAGTTAATCTCAAACCACAAAGTGAAGGGAATCTTTTACAATAATGGAGAGGATACTTGTCCGATCAAATAGGAAGTTTCAAACTGTGAAGCTTTAGATACAGAGAAGTTTCAAAGTTCCAAACAAATTAAAACGACAAAGACCTAAAAAGATGATATTGTTATTTGTTGTCTCATAATTGCCCGCTAAATAAATCTCCGAGTGCATCCTCCAAGTATTTAATATCTAACTTCTATTTTCAACGAAGCTATATTTATAATTTTTTATAATATTACTCGCAAGCATATATTTAAACATCTATCTACAAGTATTTAAATCTTAAATCTAAATAGTTTTAACTCTTAACCAGTGTTGTAAATAACGGTATGCGGTCGTCGGACGGACAGGGTACCACCAAGTGATTAATCGGGAATAATCGGCCATAATCGGAAATAATCGGCCGATTAGTCGGAAAAATTCATGACGGTTTAGTCACCGCCAACGACTAATCGGCCGATTAATCGGCATAAACAAAAACTATTTAATCATCGCCAACGACTATTTAATCGGTAGAAATGACGGTTTAGTCACCGCCAACAACTAACCTCTGTCAACAACATTTTAAATTTGATATGAAAACTATTTAAATGTTTGACACAACTACTTTAAACAGTTGTAAATAGAGGTTTAAACACGTGATATTATATGATTGACATCAGAGGTTAAATCCTTGAACGTAGTAGTTTAAATGGTAGACATGATAGGTTTAAATAGTTATAGACTGAGGTTTTAAAGCTTGAAAATTTAAAATACTAATGAGTTTTACTATAAAAAAATAATTGAAAATAACTTAAAAGTATTTATTCATTAATTTTATTTGAAAGAGAAAATCGAGTAGAAAACGTTGATATCAATTTAGTTATCAATTTGTGGGGTCAGGGTGCGAAAGAATAATTGAGACTTTGAGAAGGGATGCTTCATCGCAAGTGGTTTCCATTCGTCTGCCACCATTTCGCTGGATTAAGTCAAGTAATCATCAAAATTAGAGTTACCACTAATCGGATTTGAATTAGATTTTAGTAATACTTAATTTAAAAATGCATTTATTAAAATTTTACAAAATACAAATACTAGCCCATATCTAACAAGAATTTAAAGATTCATATACGGATTTGTACTGATTATTATAACGGATCTCGGATCGGATTTAAATCTGCATTGATAAAAGAAAGTTTTCAATTAACCTAGATGTCTAGAGGTCTCAATGGCACATTTTTAACCGTTTTATCCGACTCGTGTCGCATTCGATAAGATTTTTTTAGTTTATTGGGTTTGGATTTGGGTATGGATATGAGTATGAATATGGATAAGGATTATTTCCCATTAGCTAAACATGTTAGAGTATTGGTAAAGACTATTTCGTACCAGTTATCTTACATGATAATTATAAAAAGAAAAAAAATTAAAAATAGATATATATTCAATTACGAATCATATAAAATATTGAATGCGCAATAGACAGAGCATAAAAAATTGTTTGATTGGCCCAGGCGTGATTTTAATTTTCTGTAATTGTGCATGCATTTTCATTTTTTCATTTACTCTTGGTAGTACCAAAGGAGACTAGACAAGAAATAGACTAAGTTTCCGATATTCATTTTAACTTTTAAGTTTCTGATATCGTACATTTTTGCTTCTTCGTTCTTGTTGCATTTCTTATGATAATTAAGATTTGAGCAATAATTAATGATGTAATTGTTAAAAATGATATGATGAGAAAGTGTATGCATTTTTGTTATAAGCAGGATGTTAAATATATCATTTTTATTTGTATGTTTTGTTTTTAATTAAAAGAACTAAAAAAGAGATTCGTGTTTTGAATTTTCTTGCTTTGATAAAATACCAATTTAGTTAAATTTGATCAATGGATTGTATATTTGTATTTTATTTTCTATACAAGTAATGTGATTTACATACGTGTGAAATGAATGAATTTTAATGATATATTTATATAAAATAATAAAACTAATTATTATATTAGAATTATTCATTATTTATCTGCTATTATTTTGTTACTATACAATCTTACCTGGTAAGAATTGGATATAATAAAGTCAATTTTTAACTAAGTACAAGATACGAGTAAAATAAATTCTTAATGAGATGTGGGTACGAAAATACCCGAACCGTATGATATTCATTGACACCTCTATATATGTCGTTGTGTACAAATGAGTGAAATGTCATATTTTGTAACGAGCTGGTCCGAGTTGCCAAGCTGAGGAATTCAGATCTCTCCGGTATCATAATAGGGAATCTTTTAGAATTAGTAGATTTGGACCGTTTTTTTTAACTTGGCAGGAATCACAAAGCCAACAAATACTGTTCCTGCGCTAGTCCGAATCTCAAAGCGGCTGAGAATTAATCTCAAACTGTAAAGTGAGAGAAATCTTTTACGGTGTCTGTGAGGATACTTTTCTCAAGTTGAGCCGGTTTTATAATGTGCGACTTTGACTGTGTTAGATCTTCTTGTACCCCAGATCTTAGTTGTCCCCTTATATGATGTTCTAATATATATATATCTTTGTCAAATAGTTTCCATGTCTAGTTTGAAATTCTATGTCATGATGATTTTCATATTAGTGTGAAATTTTTTTTTGGGATAATTAATACATACTCCATCAATCTCAATGAATTAATTTTTAAAACTAGGAGTCCAAAGTGAACTACTACTTTTAAAAATTTATAAACTCTAATTTTTACTTACGTTCAGATCACAAGCGCATGATCCTACCGTGTAATATGATTGGGGTGTCGATCCACAGGGATAATGTATTAGATTTTAAACAATTTTCACTAGGTTAGGTTATCGGGGTTTTTAAAAGGTTTGATGCGGTGGCGCTAATTGCAATCAAGGTTGAGATTAAATAGTAAATAGAGAGCCTCAAGAGTTCATGTTCTATCCTTCTTAATTATGCAAAATATAAATTTCGACGTATCTCTATGTCGCATGCTGCACTGTCACTGTCGCATGCGGCCTAGATTGTCCCACAGTTACCCCGCATGCGGCACTGTCACTACCCGCAGGGCGTGCTGGGTGTTTCTTTATGCGATTTGAAAGGTTTTCCAATCTTGCGATCGGCTTTTGGGTTACCAAGACTAAAGTATTTTAGGTACGCAATTATATGTTTTCCATGTACTATCCCGTAGTTGAAATATTCCAAAGACCCTACCTAATCTAAGTGTTTCCTAATATAATCTAAATGTACAATTTTCGTTATCCTGCCAAGGGAGCCCACTTGGTTCTAACCCTAGTCTTTGAACCACTGCCAAGCCTCGTTAGCAGAAGTGTTTGGAGTACTTACATGCATTATCCTTCTCACACAAGGATGCAACGACTTAACACCTATTGGTATGTGGAGGGTCATTAGCATATAGTAGACAGAACTACGTATGCAATGACGTAATAAAAATGAATTTAAAATATAAAAGGAAACTCAAATTATCATAAACAAAACATAAACATATACTAAAATATAATTAAGAATTCAAGTACAACCCTCACTCTAGAGATGAGAAGTTTAGTTTCTCATGGCCATTGCAAAATAAAAGAAATAAAATAAGAAGAACACGAATTACAACCCAATTGAAGATGGAAGAACCTCTGTCTCCTTAGATGACGCATTCTTCTCTTGACTTCTGATGGCTACTCTTCTCTCTGTAAGTAACTCTCTAACCTAACCTAACAATGAGGATTGCTAGTCTACTACTATTAACTTGATACAATTAAACACGCACACCAAATCCTATTACAAGAGGGGTATTTATAGCATTCATAAATTGAGAGGTGGAGTAGTGGAAATAGTGGAGGTGGTGTAAACTTGGAGTGCACTCAAAGTTAGATAGATGAAGCCAAAAATAGCTACGATAGCTTGGCTCTGAAGCAAACGCGTCCTTCTAAAAGGCTCATCAGGAATTTTTTTTTTGCGCTCTTCTGGAAGGCCCATTAAGAAATAGCCTATTTTTAGGACAGTCCACGGATTGTGCGGCATCAAGGTTATGCCGCATGCGGCATAGAAGAGGTCGCACGGCTTCCTGACTTAGTGGATTTTCTTGTATTTTTTGCCATTTCGCAATTTTCTTGTATTTTTTTGTATTTTTAGGATAGTCCACGGATCGTGCGACATCAAGGTTATGTTGCATGCGGCATAGAGGAGGTCGCACGGCTTCCTGACTTAGCGGATTTTCTTGTATTTTTCGTTATTTCACATGTTGTGCATCTCATGTGAGGTGTTGCATGCTCTATATAATGTCATATTTTTGACGCATTATTCAGAAATTGCCTAAATATGACACTTTTGCTCTGTTTTTGTCCTAAATACACAACGTTCTCAAAATCCTGCCAAAAACACCTAAAAACACGTTTGCGGTAAATAAATATGAAAAATGACTACTTTGCATTCTATTTTCGTCATTTTCCGAAAGAAAAGATAATAATTTTCGCTATATGTTTTGACTTCATCAACATGCACCTTGCAAGAGGTATTATGCAAAACATAAAATACAACACTACAGGAAGCATGGAGGAAGAATACGATTATGACAGAATTACCCCTAGCAAGAAAAATTGAAAAAGGAGCGACGAAGGGGAAGCGGCCGAGAGAAGGGGGCATAACGAGAAGGCCAATGCTGACTCAGAAAGAGCAATGCGTCTTTTGCTTTGAGAACCCTTCTCGGGTATATACTTGCAAGATTCAGTATATCTTAGTGCTTTCGTTTCCATTTGCACTATCACAAATGAGGTTAATGTAAGTTTTGATCGGGTTTGGGCAGTGCCATAGCACTTTACTGTTTTTAATTCGAGTAAATGAGCTAGAAGTTAGAAGAGTATTGATGTTGCAAAAACTTAGATAATTCGGCTTTTTCACTTCTTTTTTTCTTGTTTAGGTTACTAGTTGCCAGTTCCCCTGATATCATTTTCTTCATATATTTCCTTTTTGTGAACAGTCAGTAGTCCAGAGGACCTCTGAAAATGATTCCTCTTCAGCAGGAACTAGGTATTTCAATCTTTTGGCATTTCTATTGCTGTATAAATAACTCTTTTCACCAACATGGATTTCTAGCAATACTGGTTTGATCACTTTTTGCTTTCTTCCTCATCTTGGGTGGTGCTTAGTTAGCAAAAATGTTGACAGTAAAATTGAGGCTAAGTTGAGTGTACTTAATATTCAAGGTTGGTCAAGGCAAAATGGTTGGAAAACTGTAGATACAGAATGAAAGGTTAATTCTGGCTGATCGCTATTAAATTCGGGGAATTGAATTTAGTCTTAGGACGATTGTTTGGTTCTGGTTGATTAAGATGAAATTCTACCATGTTTTAGTTGCAATGCTGAGGGGCTAATGGAGGCTCAATTGGTCATAATTGAATATTATTGTAGCCTTTACCATATTTGCTAATATGCTACTATAACTGCTTGATTTCAGCTCCAGTCGAGTTGTTGTGTGCAATATTCATGTTCTCTTCAATCCAAAGAGAGGAGAAATTAAGCTCGGCCAAGTATGGCATCTTTCCCCACGAACTGTATAAGGTCACTTTTGTTTGTTTGTTTATTAAATTTCTTTTTTAAGTGATGAATTTATCATGTTCCTTTAAGAGAAAGTAAGTTGCAAGCAACTGTAAGACTAAATTTAATTAGACCGTGTTACCATAAATGATACACACTTCTAATTTTGTTATTTATTGTTTTTATTATATGCTGGTTCGATGCTTGTCAGGTTAGAACTGGGGTGATGCTCCAGTCGTTCTTTGTGGAGATTTGAACTCAACACCAAATGTAAGCTTTCTTTTGTGTCTTTGGATTTGATTGGCTGTTCAATCAGACTTAGTGTGCAACATTTTGATGAGTTCTCATTCCTGCTAAATAACAACAAATCTTTTGACTGTCCACAAATAGCACCAAGTATCAAAGCTGTGGCCAAGTTAGCAGATTTAAATAAATTGTTCCTTATATTTGAGCAGTTCATTTAAATTCCATACCCAATATAAATTTGTCAATGCTTCATGGAATGTGCAGGCTAGTTACTTGATCACAAGTATACATGAATAAGATGAATGTACTGACATCTTTTTCATATCCAGAGCCCATTGTATAAATTTATATCGGAGCTAAAGGTACAAAACCTCTTTGCAATTTTTCCATTTGATTCTTCAAGATCAGTTGTTTAAGGCATCCATTTGGCACTAATTTTGTTTATTCAATTTCTCAAATATGCTCAGTTATCAGGACAAGAAACTAGTAATGCCTTAGCAAGCGTGCCAGGCAATCATAAATTTCCCAGGTAATTTTTAACTAGTAATTCTGTACTGCAAGGATTACAGTTTCATCCCCAAAATATGACAAGTCCCAGTTTAACCCAATTGCCAATGTTGGTTCATTTGACACTGATTTGTTTTGTAATTAAGCTTTATTTTATCCATTTCAGCTCTATTTGGCTCACTTGAACTCAATTGAGTCTCTTTTAACCTTACTTGTGTAAAAAGCACAAAACAAACCAGAAAAAGGAACGCAATAAATAATCGTCAGACTTGTTGAAGAAGTGTACTTCACTAGTTTAGTTCTGTAATCATGTAATTCTTAATACTACTCTCTAGAAGTCTCTGATTTGACAAAAGAACTTTCAACTACAGGTCAAGTTCTTCAATTGATAGTTTGATACCATGAATGGAAATAGAGAGAGTAGTGACCAAAATGCTGGCACTTTGTAGATGCCAAGCTCGACTTTTATAATCAAATGACAAGGATGTAAATTTTTATTTTGATGTAATGAGCCGTTACATACAAATAATTACTTGTAGGTGTATATATGCATGAATGAAATCATAATTAAATGTGTTTCGATCTATATACCAATGTGTTTTTGTTTATCTGGTTTAATGGAAAGTGGGAAATATAAAACATTATCGGATTGGTACAGGGAGGATTGTAAAATGGGGTGCACTGATATAATACCATTCAAGCTTGCATTTCCATGGGTATATCGTGGAACATCGAAAACAATCTTCCCATGTAAAATATTAGGGCATGGAAGAAATTAAGTGGGTCCCATGTTGACTTTCCTTGGAAATACTTAGGTGGTCTCCCTAATGTTGCCCTTGGAAATAATCAGATGGCCTTGTGTTTTCTAGTTTTGAAAATACTCAGTGGGTCTTATGTTAGCTGCTCTTGGAAATAACTAGATGGCCTCATGTTCGCTAGCTTTGGACATATTCAGTGAGTCCTAGGTTCACTATCTTTGGAAATAACCAAGTGGGCCCCACATATGCTACCATTGGAAATAATCCAGATAGGATTCAAGTGTGAAACTATTTCCATGCGCCCTTTTTCCAAGGGGAGATTTATGGAAAAAACCAGAAATGACTATTTCTAAGGTTGTCCTTGGAAATACAAAGTATTTCCATCGAGGCTTGTTGCGACGGTAGTATTTTCAAAGATAGCGCATGGAAATGACAATTTCAGAGCTTTTTCCAACAGTAGGCTCATGGAACATACTCTTTTTCTACCCTTGCAAAAAACGGATTTTCTAGTAGTGTTTTTGCTCTCCTTTCCTGCTCCCTATTCACACATTAGACTACTTGAGGTTTTAACTCTAGAGCATCTATATGACAGCAACTCAAATGAGTTTCCAAATAACTATTAACTATTTTTTAAAAATTAAAGTCTCTAAAGTTTTTAAACTCCACATTTCTGAAATTAATTTTAGAGTTTTTATTAAGCCACGTTAGCAATAAATTAAAAATGAGAAATAATTTGAACCAATAATTTGGCCAATGTGGAGTTTATAAAAAGTTTCTTAATAATAAACTTTTCTGCATAGTTTCTAAATAAGAAACTCTCCACATTTCTGAAACTGGATTAAAAACTGTCACATCAGATTAGAAACTTTAATAATACGAGGGATGTAGATGCTTTTACAACTTTCGACACCTAAATGTTTGAACTCCAAAAGTCAAAGAGTTTCAATGGCATTAACGTAAATTAGATAAAAACTATATTTTTTTATTATTTTGACCCTCAAACATTCCAAATGTAAATCATTCCGATCAGCAAACCATAATTTAAAATCAACTTTATTGACACTTATTTATTTTAATTGTTTAAATTTTGTTCCAATCAAAATTTAAATTTTTAAATTTGTTCTAATTAACAGTGGATGAAATTATATAAAATGTAAATAACTATTTCTTATATATTGCTAATTTACTAAAAACTTGTCTGGTGCTAGTAGGCCCAGAGTAAAATACAACATTGTCAATGTAGCTATTCGGGCCTAAATTAGACAGGCCCAAAGCTCTCTAAATAATTTTTAGCCCAACGAATTGACGGACTCGTTTTGACTAAAATGGGGCCTGTTTGTTTTCTTTTTACCTCTTGACAAATGACAATTCATGTAAAATATATGGATGCAAGGAAAGCCACATCCAATCTGATACATCATATCTCCAGAAAAGATTAAGTTGTAATATCTAAGCACGTTCTAACTCGAGAGAGATTAGTCTGTGTAAGTTAGGTGTGTATTTATCTTTAGAAAAAATCAAGTTGAAATATGTCTAAACACGTTCTAACTCGAGAGAGATTAGTCCGTGTAAGTTAGGTGTGTATTTATTACGCGTTCGGGTGAAACTGAGTGCAAATCCGGTAGGTACATAACTCTATCATTTATGTACCGTGTATTACTGAATTGTGGTCCCTGAGTTCAGTGAAATTTGAGGTATTTATAGGCCTATAGGTCAGTTATAATCTCGTACAGTCATTCCGCATGAGCTTGTCCCGCAAGCCGGTAGATTGGTTCGAGTCTCGTACGAACGACTCAAATGGGCCTGCTAATTGGAGTTGTTACTGGACTTCGTACTCAGCTCATAATAGTTTTATGGAGAATTTTAATACATGGCCCTATCACAATTCAACTATCTTTCAATCAGAGATACTACTGTGAGATTCTTACAATTCCTTTGAAAGCTATATTTGGATATTTACCAGTTATAAATCAAGAATCCACTTAACTTAAAAAGTTATTACTAAAATGTCCCCGGCACGATAAAAGATCGATAATAAAACTCGAAAAATATTTGTAATGACGCAACATATATAATTTTAAATATTATGTTAACCGGTCCATCAATACTTGCTTGTTAGCTCATTATAATCAGTTCACAGACCAGCTGATATATCAAATTTAAAAATAGATAAAAGTATAGTTTTTATATTAACTCATTTTAACTTGTATAGATCTTACCAATATTTTACAAATAAAAAGAGGTGAGACTATGCAATATGCAATATGATGAGCACGGTTCAAATGCCTCATGTTTTTTATGCATTACTAGTGTTTCACATTCTTATCTCTATTTTCAAAGGTGAGAAAGTCGATTAGTACTGCTCAATATGATCTCCATAATAAAGTGTGTTTAGATATCAAATTTTACATTTTTTGAAATTATTTACTATTTTTTAGATAAGTACAAAATCGTTGTTTCTGGACTATTCAAAATCAGTAATTTTGTACATGTCTAATAAATAATAAAAATTCTCAAAAAAAATATGAAATTTGATCTCTAAGTACATTTTAATATGCAGATCATGTTATGTTAAGTGGTTGGAAACTACTATTTAAACTTTAAATACAAAGATAATAATTAATATGAGACACAAACAAAGTATTAAACTCTACTCCTACAATATATAGGGTGAAATTGAACCAACTTTTCAGCAACAGTACCGAATTTGTTACATAAGTAATAAAGATATAAAAAAAGATTTTTTTACTATTGACACGCAGGGCGGACCCTGAGTGTTTCAGGGGCAGCTGATTTTGAGTTTTAGTGGAGATTTATTGGTTCCGACCGACTTTGTCCCCCTGAAATTTTTTTTTGCCCCCCTCTGAACTTTTAATTTGTAATTCGAGTTAAATTTAGGGTTAAAATTGAAATAAATCAGTTGAATTTTGATTGGTAATTAGAATTATAAGTCAGAGCATCAGAAATTACAAGTCAAAGCATTAAAAAGTATGAGTTAAAGCATTGTTTTTTTATCGAGTACCCAATTGGTTAATAGATTTAAACCCGATTATTTATTTAAAACCGATTCGATATTTTTTTGCCCCCCTCGACAAAAATTCTGAACCCGCCCTGCTGACACGGCTATTTTGAATGACTATACTATATAAATAAAAGTCACAAAGATAGCTAATATGGACTATAGAGTTGACAGATGAACCGATCTAAGCCGAAAGATATATATATATATATAGAGAGAGAGAGACTTGACAGTCACCGCACAAAATATTCCAGCGGCTGACGGAAACAAGACACCCATTAGATTAGGTACTTATTTTCTTTCAAACTCAGTGTAAACAGTAAACAACTAAAAAGTGTTTAAACTTTAAAGGAAGGCTCATCAATTTATAACCATTGCGTTATCCTTAACCCTTGGCCAATACTCTTTTTTTTTTATGAATAATAACTCTGTTTGTCCGGGAAAAAAAAAAACTAAATATTTGTAAAGGATAGAGCTCAAGCCACCAAACTATTTAATATTTATAAAGGATACTCTTATTTGCGTTTCAAACATGTAATCTTTCATACCGAAAGAATAACATTTGCCATTAAATCAAAAATTAGTTCTCATTTAGCATCAAGTTATATATTTAAAATGTATATCATACACGAATATAAAAAAGGAAAAAATCTTAAATTTTCAAAAAAAAATTTAAAAAAAACTAAATATTTGTAAATGATAGAGCTCAAGCCACCAAACTATTTAATATTTATAAAATATACTCTTATCTGCGTTTCAAACATGTAATCTTTCATACAGAAAGCATTACATTTGCCACTAAATTAAAAGTTAGTTCCCATTTAGCATCAAGTTATATATTTAAAATGTATATCATACACGAATATAAAAAAGAAAAAATCTTTACTAGATGAAAAATAGACAATTTTACTGAATGATGTTAGAGTTGATCTTTCTCTTCTATTTATTTTTTTTTATTATTTTTCTCGGTTCTTCCTTAGCCAGTAGTAGGCCGTATCTAGATTGATGGATAAGTCAAAATTGAGATAACGCTAGATACATTGTATGTGTGCGATAAAATGAACCTATCCGATAGTTTAGCAATGAATTATTTCGGATTTAAACTTTAAATTTTCGAAAATTTTGACTGGCTTATTTGGTATTTTGCATTCATATTAGTTTTGGAATTTCGGTTTGCAAACACAAATTTTAAAAGAGGAGGGTTCAAATGCCTTCATTTTTTGTGCCTCCATCATGCCTTCATTTTTATAAACTTTAATAACTCAAAATTTAAAACTTAAAAGTCAAAATAAAACCGTTGGATATGATCTACATCATTTTATCTATGTGCTCATCAAAAATTATCACATTTCGATTTTATTTTTATGTGAATCAATAAATTAAAAAATCAACGTTTAGAAATTATCCACATTAGTACGTTTTTTATAAGCTCTTGATGACAACCAAAACAAAATTAAAATGTCATAATTTTTTACACTTGTATAGATAAAATGATGTACATCATATCCAACGGTTTTATTTTGACTTTTAAGTTTTAAATTTTGAGTTATTAAAGTTTTTAAAAATGGAGGCATGGTGGAGGCATGAAAAATTGAGGCATTTGAACCCTCCTCATTTTAAAATTCTTATTTTAAATATTATGGTAATCTTGTAAATTTAATAATATGAAATTGCATAGTTAAAAAGTTTGTCAAAAACAAAATTCATTATGAGGATCTTTTATTTCAACTTTATGGTAGAAACAACTTCTTTTTTTTATAATTTCACATTTTCGTCGAACAAACAAAGGACACAAATTTTATTTTATTTTATTCATTTGTATGCATATGATAGTAGTTGGTGACTTGTTGGTTTCCAACTAATAATAGTAGTTAGTGGTTCCGTAAAACAAACTTTTATTAATTAGTGCATAAAATCAGCAAATTTGGCTGTTTGCTTTAATTCCTTGGTGCTCTATAGTTTTTGTTTGCGCCATGTTACAAAAAATAAGTCCAATTCCATAAGCATTGCATTTATTTCTACTTTTTTTTTGTTTTTCCATTAACAAATTGTAGTATGATGGTCCAGTAATTATGAAAAATAAAATGATACCATTAATTTATTAAGAAAAATTATACTATTAAACTGATCTAATAATATATTCTCACTCGTACAATAAAACAAGAGTGAGTCTATGGTACTATGCATATCACGAGTTGGTTCGTAATACAAATCAATATTTTCTTTTTTAAACTCCTAACGGTCGATTTGAACCGTTCAACATTATTCCCATATGAATATGTATTTGCAGATCGAATTTTATATTTTTTAAAATATTTTTACTATTTTTTAAGATAGATAGAAAATCACTCGATCTGAAAATTTTGGACCATCCAAAAACAGTGATTTTCTACCTATCTTAAAAAATAGTAAAATAATTCTAAAAAATATAAAATTTGGTGTGCAAGTAAATATTCATATGAAAATCATGTTGAACGGTTCGGATCGACCGTTGGAATTTTGAAAAAAAAAATATGAATCCATATTACGAACCAAATCATGCTATGCATAGTACCATAGACTCACTCATAAAACAATTCATATATAACAACAATCCAAAATTATCAAAATTGAATTCCATAACATTCCTAAATTTTTGTCAGTCGATCATAACATCTTGATTCAGTTATTTATTTTTATTTATTTTTGTTCGGTACCGTCCAATATATTTTAAAAGTTATTTTTGAGAATTGAACCTGTATTCTTCTGAAAGATAGACAAAGACTTGTGCCACTACACTAAATCCGCAATTCTGAATAATCATTTATTGATCAAACGATTTTTAGAAACAACTGAACATAATCAACGTGACGTGTATGGGTGTCAAAATAAATTCCTAGAAACCCATAGCTCTTCGTATATGGATGTCAAAAAAAGTATTTACTTATTCCGTATCTTACTTAATATTAATAAGGTTAGTATGATTAAATTTTTCTTTTTTTAACTAAATTAACATGTAAGGGTACAGATAAAGAGATATTTTGTATATCTATCGGATTAGAGTACAGATAAGAGATATTTTGTATCTGTTAGGGCCTGTCGGCACATTACTGTGTCTGTGGGAAAAAAAATTCACTCTGGTTGAATTTTTTTTCCCCACCTACACAGTAAATTTAGTTCAATTCCTGTACCCACGTCCATTCACTTTATTGCGCCGAACAGGTCCTTAGTGACAACTTAATGATCCGAAAAAGGGTCAGCAAGATCAAAAATTCGTGAATCGGAAATAATTCGCATATAATTCGAGAATAATTTGGAATTATACATTGAGTCCGGACTAGAGATCTTAAACCAAAAAAATCAGGAAAAATTCGCAAATAATTTATAAGATTCACAAATAGTTTGGGAAAAATTTGGAAAACCGAATAATACGCAGATTGATTCAGCAACCGTTCCAATTCAAATTATTCGCGAATAATTTGCAAATCTTATTACTATGCTTGTTACCTATTTATATAATAAGTGAGGCTATGGTAATGTGCATATTACAGACCGATCCATGCTATATATCCAAAACTCTATTTCTAAAGTCCAAACAGTCGATCTAAACAGGTAAACACGATCTTCATATGAAAATGTATTTAGAGCCAAACTGTTATATTTTTTTATTATGATGAGATTAATTTATTAATATTTTTATAATTTTTTATTTAGTATTTAGTATTTTATGATAAAATTGATTTATACAACATTTCATATTTTTTTATTTAGCAAATAATGACAAAACAATTTTGGAGAAAGTTATTTATGAGAAGATTTTTTTTAAATATTAGGATAACTATTTATAATTTTTTATATGAGGAGGGTTCAAATGTCTCTATTTTTTGTGCCTCCATCATGCCTTTATTTTTTAAAACATGAATAACTCAAAATTTAAAACTTAAAAGTCAAAATAAAACTGTTGTATATGATCTACATCATTTTATCTATGCACATGTAAAAAATTATGACATTTCAACTTTATTTTGATTGTCATCAAGAGTTCGTAAAAATTTACTAATATGGATAATTTCTAGAAGTTGATTTTTCAATCTATTGATTCACATAAAAACAAAACTGAAATGTGATAATTTTTTAAGAGCATATAGAGAAAATAACATAGATTACATCTAACGGTTTTATTTTAACATCTATGATTTAAATTTTTAGTTATTCACCTTTTAAAAATGGAGGCATGGTCGACACACAAAAAATGGAGGTATTTGAATCCCCCTCTTTTTATATATTATAATAGAAGAGGGTTCAAATAATGCCTCCATTTTTTGTGCCTCCACCATGGCTCCATTTTTAAAAAGTTTAATAAATCAAAATTTAAAACTTAAAAAGTCAAAATAAAACTGTTATATGATCTATGTTATTTTCTCTATGTTCTCAAAAAAAATTATTACATTTTGATTTTGTTTTTATGTGAATCAATAAGTTGAAAAATCAACGTCTAGAAATTATCCAAATTAGTACGTTTTTTACAAGCTCTTGATGACAACCAAAACAAAATTGAAATGTCATAATTTTTTACACGTGCAGATAAAATAATGTAGATCATATCCAACGGTTTTATTTTGACTTTTTAAGTTTAAATTTTAAATTATTTAAGTTTTAGAAATGAAGGCATGGTGGAGGCACAAAAAATGGAGGCATGTGTTTAAAATATTATTATTTTGTTTTTTTTTTTTGTTAGATTATATAAGCTATCAAATGGATAAGTATTCATTATCCGTTTGATACAATTTAGTCTTAACGAATAATGATATATTACGTAAAACTAATACTTAACAAATGTATGGTATATATAGTACGGAAAACTAATACGTAACAAATTTAGTCTTAAAGAAATAAATGTTTCAGCTGCTATATATATATAGAAGAGGGATCCACTTGCGACATTTGTAAGTCACAATATTTTACAACATTTTGGTTTTGTGATTTTAAAAGTCCAAATAGTCGATCCAAACTGTTCAACATTATCTTTATATTAAAATGAGGTTGGAGATCAAATTTTATATTTTTTTTAATTTTTTTTACTATTTACTAAGTATTTTACAAAATTAATGTTTTTCAGTGGTTTAAAATTGTCTAAAAACAACAGTTTTGTAAAATACTTAATAAATAGTAAAAAAATTCAAAAAAATGTAAAATTTGATCTCCAAACACATTTTAATATAGAAATCATGTTGAACGGTTTGCATCGACTATTTGAACTTTGCAAAATCGAATTGTTGTAAGTTGTTGTAACTTACAAATGTTGTAAGTGGATCTCTCCTCATATGTATATATAGAGAGAGAGAGAGAGATGGGCTATTGTGCTTTGCAAAGTAAACCCCCCCGTTTACTTCGGGCCATTTTTTGGATTTTGAAAATCCAATCAACCGATCCGAACCGTTTAACATGTTCTAAATATTGAAATGTTCTTGCACACTAAATTTTACATTTTTTGGAATTTTTTTACTATTTATTAAGCCACTTTGAAAATCGCTAATCCGGTGGTTCAGAAAATTTTACTGTTTTTTATTGTTCACAGTGGATCAGCAATTTTCAAAGTGGCTTAATAAATAGTAAAAAAATTCCAAAAAATGTAAAATTTAGTCTCCAAGCACATTTCAATATTTAGAACATGTTGAATGGTTCGGATCGGTTGTTTGGATTTTCAAAATGCAAAATATGGCCCGAAGTAAACGGGGGTTTTACTTTGCAAAGCACAATAGCCCATCTCTCTATATATATAGAGAGAGAGAGAGAGATGGGCTATTGTGCTTTGCAAAGTAAAACCCCCGTTTACTTCGGGTCATATTTTGCATTTTGAAAATCCAAACAACCGATCCGAACCGTTTAACATGTTCTAAATATTGAAATGTGCTTGGAGACTAAATTTTACATTTTTTGGAATTTTTTTACTATTTATTAAGCCACTTTGAAAATCGCTGATCCACTGTGAACAGTAAAAAACAGTAAAATTTTCTGGACCACCGGATCAGCGATTTTCAAAGTGGCTTAAAAAATTCCAAAAAATGTAAAAATTAGTATGCAAGCACATTTCAATATTTAGAACATGTTGAACGGTTCGGATCGGTTGTTTGGATTTTCAAAATGCAAAAAATGGCCCGAAGTAAGAGGGGGTTTTACTTTGCAAAGCACAATAGCCCATCTCTCTCTCTCTCTCTCTATATATATATATATATGAGGAGGGTTCAAATGCACCATGATTTTTTGTTCTCCAATATGCTCCACATCATTTATCTCCGTTTTCAAAGTCCGAACAGTCGATCCGAACCGCTTAACATGATCTTCATAATAAAATATGCTTGGAGACCAAATTTTATATTTTTTAGAATTTTTTTACTATTTTTTTAGATAGGTACAAAATCACTATTTTAAGGAGATTCTGGACCATCCGAAAAGGTGATATTGTACCTATGTAAAAAAATAGTAAATAAATTCTAAAAAATATAAAATTTGGTCTTCACGAATATTTTATTATGAAGATCATGTTGAGCGGTTCGGATCGACTGTTCAGACTTTGAAAACAGAGATAAAGGTTGTGGAGCATATTGGAGCACAAAATCATGGTGCATTTGAACCCTCCTATATAGTTGGGCTATAGTGCATTGTAATGTATAGGTCATCTTGTATATTGGACAATAAATTGTCGGTTTTAATTTCAAAACAACCGATCCAAATTGTTCAATCTGATATGTATTTGGAGACCAAATTTTAAATTTTTTGGAAATTGTTTGCTATTTCTTTAGAATTTTTGAAAATCGTTGTTTTTCTATGGTCTAGAAATTTATGAAAAACAACGATTTTCAAAAATTCTAAAAAAATAGTACAAAAATTCCAAAAAAAAATAAAATTTGGTCTCCAAGCACATTTTGATATGTAGAACATGTTGAGCCCTTTAGATCGACTATTTGAACTTCGAATCCAATAGTTTGCAGTCCAATGTGCAAGATGACATATACATTGCAATGCACCATAGCCCAACTCAATATATTCGTGGATCTTGGAACAAACATTTCAGTTTTTACATATAGGCTAATATCAAAACATTTATTCATGGATCTTGGAACAAACATTTCGGTTTTTACATTTTTAAAGTCCAAATCGTCGATTCAAACCGTTCAACATTCAATCTATATTAAAATGTACTTGGAAACCAAATTTTATATTTTTTTGGAATTTTTTACTATTTGTTAAGTCAGTTTTAAAATCACTGTTTTCAATGATCCATAAGTTTTTCGTTGTTTATTAAAATCAGCGATTTTAAAACTGACTTAATAAATAGTAAAAAAAATTCAAAAAATGTAAAATTTGGTCTCTAAGCACATTTTAATATAGTGATCACATCTAACGGTTTGGATAAACCGTTTGGACTTTGAAAATAGAAAAACCAATTAGTTGCACCACAGCTATGAAACAAGCGTTTTGATATTAGCCTATATATATTATATATATATATATATAGAGTTGGGCTACGGTACTTCGCGAAGTAAAATGAGTGTTTTACTTCACGTCTATATCTTTAATTTGAAACTTCAAAACGTCGATCCGAACTGTTCAAGTTGATCTCCATATTAAATTGTGCTTGGAGACCAAATTTTACATTTTTTGGAAATTGTTTACTATTTTTTTAGAATTTTTGAAAATCCCTGTTTTTCAAAAAATTCTGGACCATCAAATACAACAATTTTCAAAATTTCTAAAGAAATAGTAAAAAATTTCCAAAAAATGTAAAATTTGATCTCGAAGCACAATTTAATATGGAGATCAATTTGAACGGTTCGGATCGACATTTTAAACTTTGAAATCACAAAATATGAGTGTGAAATAAAACACTCGCTTTACTTCGCGAAGCACCGTAGCCCAACTCTCTCTCTCTCTCTCTCTCTCTATATATATATATATATATATACAGAGAGAGAGAGAGAGTTGGGCTATGGTGCTTTACGAAGTAAAGCGAGTGTTTTACTTCACACTCATATTTTGCGATTTTAAAGTTCAAAACGTCGATCCGAACCGTTCAAGTTGATCTCTATATTAAATTGTGCTTGGAGACCAAATTTTACATTTTTTGAAAAAAATTTACTATTTTTTTAGAATTTTTGAAAATAGCTGTTTTTCAGAAAATTCTGGACCATCAAAAACAGCAATATTAAAAAATTCTAAAGAAATAGTAAAAAGTTTTCAAAAAATGTAAAATTTAGTCTCCAAGCACATATTAATATGGAGATCAACTTGAATGTTCGGATAGACGTTTTGAACTTTGAAATTGCAAAATATAAGTGTGAAGTAAAATATGGCATTTACTTCGTAAAGTACAATAGTCCAACTCTATATATATATAAAGAGGAGGGTTCCAATACCTCATCATGCCTCATATTTAATATCTTGGTTTTCAAAGCCTTAATTGTCAATCCAAACCTCTCAACATGATATCCATTTTAAAATATGCTTGGAGACCAAATTTTATAATTTTTTTTTACTATATTTTAAGATAGGTACAAAATCACTGTTTTTTTACCGTTCAAAAAACAGTGATTTTCTACCCATCTTAAAAAATAGTAAAGAAATTTCAAAAATTATAAAATTTTATCTCCAACTATATTTTAGTATGGATATCATGTTGAACGGTTCGGATCGACAATTTAGACCTTGAAAATAAAGATATAAAATATGAGGTATGATGAAGTATGAAAGACATGAAGTATTGGAACTTGCAGGCACTTCAATATTATTTTAGTTAATTTAAATACAATTACATAGATGTCAATTGCTCTTCGAAAGCAATGCTTTTAGAGACGACAATAATTTAAAAGATAGTAGAATCACGGGATATTATCCACTTGGAAGCAAGTAGCCAATAAATTGGGATAATAAGGAGCCCTTTTAAGTTAAATTACGAATCAATGTCGACATCCACGTGTCGTAATGTGCTTAAATTAAATGACTCCGGCTGCCCCTTCTCAACGGAAAACAGTCTTCCCTCCTAAACGGCGTTACCGTTTGTGGGCCTCACACAATTAAGCAAGCTGCTCCTCTTCTAAATTCTCTTCGATCGGTTGATCAATTCCTTACCTGTCCTTAATCATAGTGTTAACTGTGTAACAGCACATCTTGATCAGAAATTAATTTTCTAACAGGGGGGGCCCACCTCACCTCAGCAACCCATCATAGGAGGCTAAAAGGACAGCATGGAACACGCCTTTTGAAATGTATGTTTATACTTTGTGGGGTTAATTACCGATTAATTAATGACAATAATGGCAATTTGAGAAGAGAACATAAGATAAGTGGGAGGGGAAAAAGAGAAAAGGATTGGAAAGAAAGGAGGCGCCTATCACTTCACACCTCTCATGATTCCTCACGGCTCCTCCTCTCGATCTTGTAGTGAGAGAAGAGAGATAAATAGGAGGTCTCTATCGGAGAAGAGATGGAGGGATTTGTGGCGTGTCCACCAAGACATTTGCACCGATTGCGACGCTTGATGACACCTGCACCGTGCACTTACCCTCTTCTTTTAACTATAAAATCTCCCTTGTAATTATCAACTAAACCAACAAACCCGGGTCAGCTGGTCAGGTCGGTACGAGCCCCATCGAGCCCAACCCATGCCCCAAGTTACATCACCTGGTCGGAATCAACTCAGACCACCACAGCTGGAGTTGTTTTTTTCAATATTTATTATGTGTAATAAATGGAATTTATTCTCTCTAGGGAAGACATCCTCCCCTCCCCAACTATTAATTGCAGAGAATATTGTGCAGATAAATTAAGTTACAAATTGAAATTAAAAACCACATTATCAGAATTAAAAGTTGGAAAGGGAAAATGAAGCAGCAACAGAAAGGGTATGTGCATCGTTAATGCATAAAAAAATAACTAAATTTTGACAAGCAAAAGGATTGAGGTCTATTTGGATTGAACACCAAGAAATTAAAAAGAACATGTTAACATTATAATTAGAAAAATTATGCGAATCAAAACCAGAGGAATATCTGAAAAGCCAATCAAAAATTAACTTTTTAAAACCGCCAAGATAGCAAAAACCTAATAAAGCTTTATATTCTGTACAAAAAAAAAAGAGAAAAGCTGGCTTGCCCTTTTTTCTTGAACCTTTCCTTTATAAAATCCTACATATACTTTCCCTATATACCCTACGCCCTTTTTCTCCAACAAACACCTATAAGCATATCTTTCCATAACTACCAACAAGACCTAGCAATATATATATATATATATATTTCACATTTTGTCTTGATTTTCTCCATTTTCTTAATTCTTTGTACACAAGTTAAACAAATAGCAAATTAAATACCACCAAATTAATACTAAAAGGGAGGCGCCCTGTGAGGTATACCCTTGCGCCGAGAGATTCGATAACTAACATTAGGAGGCGTGCCCGGCGAAATCCCCTCCCTCCCATTCTGACTTGTATCCTCATCAAAAGTCTCCTCCATTCCTCGCCGCATCTTCTTTGGCGTCGACAGCTCGTCAGATTCTGAGCTCTGCATCATTTCCTTGTTCAGCTTCGGCTTGATCGCAAAGTTCAACTCCGAGTCCCTTTTCATCCCTCCCAACTGCACACATTATACATGAAGCTCACATTTAGCAACACACATTAGCATAATATAATAATCAATACAACAAAAGCAGAACAAATAATATAAATTGGCAAACAAAGTAAAAAAGAAAACACCTTGCAACCAAGGGAGCAAAAGCGAAAGGAGTCGAGGAGGCTGCGGCTGCAAATTTGGCAGGTATTGGTGACGCCCTTACCGGGACGCTGCTGGGGCCGCTCATTCAGAAAAACGATCTTGGCGCTGTTTATGATGTACGTCTGCACCCCAGAGATGTCGATGAACTTGGACACCTCCGACACCCGTATCACATTGTGGTACGACGACCTCCGTATCTGTTTCCATTACCAAAACACACACCAATTAATTGTTTGCTCTATTAAAATATTACTCGCACATCAAAGACAACTGAATTCTTAATAAAATTAGTAATGTGGATTGAAATTAGAGACCTGGACGACATGGTGATCCTTGTGGAGGGAGTGGCAGTAGGTGCAGAGAGCGGGACCCATGCAATCAAGGCAATAGAGATTGCATTCGTTCTTGGTCAATTCGGCGTGTACCGGGCAAGACATGAAGAAGTTTGTTCTCAGCATTGGTTTCAGCCATGGCGGCCACATTTCTTCGCCCGACCTAATCACTGGCCCAACCTGTGTTTTTGCCAATTTATTAAAAAAAACAATATTTTTCTTTATTTTATGAATACATGTATCATAAACTGTGGCATGATGAAACAGAGAAGAATAGAAACATTACCATAACTTTCTTCTGATTACTCCTTACGAAACCTATCTTTTAGTGATTCTTGATTGCAAGTTCGTCCAGGGGTTCCTTGAAAGAGCAATAGAATGCCTTAATTTTGCTATCCCAAGGCAGTCAAATGCAATCCAATTGAAGAAATGGGGAATGGGATTTCTTGATCGGAGTATTTTGGTCGGGATTGAAGGGTATCTGAACGAAGAGGCGGCGCCGGGGGAATGAGAGGAGAGCGGCGCAGACACGCTATCGGAGAGAGAAAGACGAAGAGATGTGAAGTGAGGAGACGAGGAGAGATTTATAAGGCGGTTCTTTTGCGGTTCTTTTAACCTTCTTTTCTCTTTTACCCGAAACGTGCGCCGATTTCCACCTGCGATTCAGGAACGGTCGAGATTGGATGTAACGCCTCGCTCCTGTCATTTCTAGCCGTTGAATGTAAAATCCATGCGGAGAGACTAGTACACCCCGCTGACTTGGGGTCTCTGTGGATTAAAGTAATGGTATATAAATATTTTTTTTGTAAGTTATTCGATTTGTATCGTTCGGGAAATGGAGCAATCGTCTCCATTTTTTGCAAATATCTGAATGTCCATTTCGTGACAGTATTGCTGGGTTGCTGCAGCAAGATAGTCAAATGACTATTGATAGAATAAGATGGCTGTAACTGTCTTAGAAAAATGCGACAAGTATACGCCTGGGTTTGAACAAGTTTCTCAGTTAAATTTTATTAAATTGGCCTTAAAGGAAGATTTTGATTTGCCGTGTTTGAACGAACATCTTAATTAATCATATATATAAATTAAATTGAAAATCCTTTGGCCTATATAAAAAGAAAATTAAATTACTTTTTCTTTAATAAAACTTGAAATTAAAATTTCATATACAAGATTCGCGTATAATTCGCGTATAATTTATTTTTTCGACGTTACCGAACCGAACTCCGAATAAAACGCAGAAAAACGTATAATATGTTTTATTCGGGAATAAAACACGTATAAACGCGAGTTGACGAATTATTCGCAATAAAAACACGATTTTTTTTCATTTTTTTTTACAGTTTTTTTGGGTTTTTTTTTTGCTTCTTTGTGTACCGAATCATTTCCGAATTATACCCGAATCACGAATTTTTGACATCGGCGAACCGAACCCGAACTATTAATTTGTCACTATGATCAGAAGTAGGAAGGTTTACACTGCTTGCTAAACTGGAGAAGAGGTACAGAACGTGGGATATTGCTCGTTAAAAGTATATTTTAGTGGCAGCATTTTAGCAAGTGTTAGTTTTTGGTCCGGTGACATAGGTACAATCATGTGAGACATGCTATGAGAATGTATATATCGAGGAGTTTATAATATTTGACCATAAAATTGTACGAGAAAGCGGATGGATTTGATTAAATTGTGGGCTTTAAAACTATGACATAGTAAAAAACCTCCTTGTCCTTTGCTTGAAATGGAAAATCAAGTAAAGTTGCCACAAAGACATTTAAATATTCTGTGCAGAACTGGACCATTTTAATGAGAACGGAGTAGGTCCGATGCCCATCGGACCTACTTTTAGGTTCAACGAGCACGATGACCGTCCGATCTAATTTAAAATTTATGCACACGAACATTGAAACAAACACGCACGAATTTTAAAACATTTTGCACGAATCTTAAAGCAAATCAACGGTGATTCAACTCATCGAACCAGAGTAGGTCCGATACTCTCAAGTACATTTTAATACATGCACACCAAATCCTCTGGCTAGTGTTCGATTATTGCCTCTGTTCTTTTGGCACGAGTATCAAGACACCGTATTCAATACAAACATTAACAATTAAACAAATGTACATTTCTTAGCAACTCCAACTCCAAGCAGTTCTTATTTCATTTTTGGATAAAGATTACTTTTCCCGAAAACAAATGAAGAAAAAAAATTAAGGAAACAAGCAGTACTAAAAAAAAATGAATATATACTTGCAAACCAAATTTTACATTTTTTCGAACTTTACTATTTTTTTAGATAGGTAGAAAATTACTTAATCTGAAAATTCTGGACCATCCAAAAATAGTGATTTCTACCTATCTAAAAAATAGTAAAAAAATTTGAAAAAATGTAAATTTGGTTTGCAAGTACATATTCATTTTATAATCATGTTGAACAGTTCGGATCGACCGTTAGGATTTTGAAAACTCAAATATTGAGCCGTAGCACGGCTCAATCCGTGCTATGCATAGCACCGTAGCCTCACTCCAGTTCTTATTCATTTTTGGATAAAGATTACTTTTCTCGAAAACAAATGAAGAAAAAAATATTAAGGAAACATAATTCTTTCTTTCTTTTTTAGGAAGATCAATGTGGTCATTTTGGTAGGTTCTGTGCCTTTTAAATCAAAATACGGAAAAATGATATTTAAGTCGATAATGTGGACAAATTCGAAAGATATTATTTTTTTCTATTGTTTTTTAAAAGGAGGCCAAACTACTTTTCAAATATTGAGTAGCTTGATCACGAAGAAAATTTGACTTCACAAATGAAAAGGTCAATGTGTTTTTTTAACATTTATTTAATAAATTCTGTAAAAGAAACAAGGTATTGTGAAGAAAAGAAAAAAGTTGCCAGGTAAGCATGTAACAACTAATTTACATCTGGAAATAATGCACAACATTTAATTACTTCGAACAAGTGAAAGATGTAGTCCCTGACGCTACTTACATGGGGTTTTAAGGGACTCTTAGATTTTTTTCAGTTAAGTCTTCTAAACTAATAAGTCAAATAAATATATGCAAGAAAAGTAAATAGAGTAGAGTTTAGAGACAGTTGACACGCAAGATGATAACGGAGTTTTGCGTAAAAAGTCTACGTCTCCGGGGTAGAGCAACCTCGTCGGCGCCCCTTTTCTATTACCCAGAAAGAAAGGACACAGCACGTGACACGTGAGCCCGGCAACGGTGGGAAGTCACGGCCTAACTAGTGTGCAAGTTGAGCCTAAAAGCTCGAGCTGAAGAGTCTCTTGGGATCGACACACAACTATGGATATATGTGAGCGGAAACGCTCTAGCTAGTGTACTCCTTCACGTCCTACAAGCAGACCACACTAGCGGGGACGTAAAAGCTCTAGAACTAAATTCTAGACACTAAACTATATCTCCTAAAAGATAAGTCGAGTGAATTTGAGAGTGTTGAGAAGATATTGAAGTTAAAATTCACTCAACAATGAAAGCTATTGATGAACCAAAATGGTATCACTACTTTTAGTATAAATTAATATACCTTTTAACCTAACTTCTATTTACGTTCAGATCACAAGAGCATGATCCTACCGTGTAGTATAATTGGGGTGTCGATCCACAGGGATAGTGTATTAGATTATAAACACTTTTCACTAGTCTAGGTGCTCCGGTTAGTTAAAATCAGTTTAAAAAATAGATTTAAAATAGTTTTGAAAATAGTTTGTTGGGTTCAATATCCTAAAAAGTTGTAGGCGGAGGCGCTAATTGTGTTAAGGTTTGAGTTAAACAATTAAAAAGAGATTATCTAGGCTTCAGGTTTTCTCCTTTTAAATTATGCAAAATATATATTTCTGACGTCTCTCTATCCCGCATGCGGCACTGTCACTACCCGCAGGGTGTGCTGGGTTTCTGTGTACGTGATTTGAAAGATTTTCTGATCTTGCGATCTGCTTTTGGGCTAATAGTTCTGAGTGTTATAAGTATGCAATTAACTTTCTCACACAAACTTAATTATTCATATCCTATTCTACCCCTCAATTAATTATCTCAAAGACCGTACCTAAATTATCTACTAATAAAACCTAAATTTTAAATCTACGTTATCCTGCCAAAGGAGCCCCTGGGTTCTAACCCTAGTCTTTGAACCGCTGTCAGGCCTCGTTAGCCGAAGTGTTACATATACTTATATGCAATCCCACTCACACCTGATTGCAATGAAATCATACACTTTGTCTCACAAAACTTGATAAGCAACCATACGGATGTCATCCGTCTTGCACGAGACCAAATTGGAACTTTCTGACTTGTCATTTTAAATTGGTTCCATATATTTGTCTCGGTCAAAGCGGATGCTCCAGAAATTAACAAACCTCAAATATACTTTACTTAACTACTTGATTATTACACAAATCTATAGCTTCGTAAAATCTTATTGATTTCTTAGGTTCATCAAAAGAATATTGTAATTCAGCACTTTATGAACCTTAGTTCTTCATTATAAATTTTGAAATTAATGCTCTGAACTTATATTTGATTCTTCACAATAGATCTTGTAATTAAAGCTTTGAACCTGCAAACTCACTGAATCGTGTAAAATGTTAAATTCAATTAGTGTATGTTTTACAAATCTAATTAAACAAAGTATTAGAAGATTGCATACAGCCAACAAAAGATTACTTTCACAAGCAAGAAAAATTAAGTTGCTGATTCTAATTTGTTGCAACAAATCATTAAATCATTTGAATCCAACCAATTTTATTTTTTATTTAACCAATAAAGGCCGAGTCAACCAACTACACTGTCTTCAACTATATATTATTTAAACATCTTCTAGCATATGTCATGTACACTAAGACAACTATTTATACTTTATTAGACAATACAAGCGCAATTTATTTAGTTTATTAGCTAAAGCCTGAGCTAATGAAGGGTTGCATTTATAATAATTATAATGGCACCAGAACTCAATCATTGATTCGGATGCTTCTTAGCCTAACATAAACCATGATTTAGATGCTATATGAATATATTCATTTCTGCCTAACCTAGTAGGGGACCTACCATACAGTATTACACATATTACTTAATTTGCTGCCTTTAAGTTTTTTTTATCTTTCTTCCTATATTAGGTTTTTTTTAATCCTAATCAATTGCAGCTCCCGTGACATCATTTTCTATATCTTTTGAGATATTTCATTTTTATTTAAAAGCAAAAACGAATAGGTAGGTCCACTTTCATTATACGTTTTCCTAGAAATACACCTAATCTAAAAGGAACTTGGTAATATTTATTTGTCATATTGTTCATTTTCGTACAAATGCTTCAATGCAATTGGTTAAAATACAAGGGTCTTGATGCAAATTAAATTGGCTGCCAGCCGACTTGGATGAAGTACCTATACAAATGGTGGCACATGTTAATCAGATAGATAAGGAAGGTCATATGGTACCAATGGTACCAGTGGAAGCTGCCTAAAAGCAAATAGAAAGAGAATTAAAAAGCAGCCAAAATTTTGATTTTATGTTGATTTAATGCATGAGAATATGAGATAGAAGTATAGAACAAAGACAGTGATTTAATGCTGAATAGTTGAATAGGTTATTAAAGCTGATACCATTCTGGCATAAAGCTTGAGTGGGTTCTGTTTGAGTGCGTATTCTCTAAGATATCTCATATTTTGCGTGACCGACGTGTCCGCTGCCTATTCGGAGATAGTGCAGGGGTCAGTATTATTTGAGCTTTGAGATTCGTGCGGAATGTATTTGAACAGTTGAGATTTATCAGAAAATCACGCAAAATATGAGATATCTCAGAGGATGCCAATTTGTTATGTTTTTGGTTATTAGATATGCAGATGTAAAATGGATTAATTTCTCATGTAACCTCAAAAAAAAAAAATCATTTTCTTATTAATTCCTATACTCTTTATTATATTTAATATATGCCTCTTAATTTTTACATATTTTTTCTTATTTGCCTACAAAATTAATTATCTATAATTCATGAATCATTTAAATCTATTATTTTCAATAATACTCCCATTTACTTTTATCCGTTTCAATTTTTTTTTGGTCCATATGTAGTGCTTAATACCTCTAGCTATTCACACCTTGAGAAATTCCTCCAGGGACCAGCGGAGCCAAGCCAATGTCGGCTTGACGAGTCACGAGCCGGACGGCTCGTCAGCTACATCTTGCCAACGAGCTCCACCAAAGGACACTGCATGCCTAGAACCGGTTTGCATCTAGGCAAGCGACCTACAAGCAGAGGCGGACCCAAGTGAAGGAAATGGGGTCAACTGACCTCCATTTTTTTTTTTAATTTTATATTTAGATATAATTTTCTATATGATATAGAGTAAAATGTCATGGTATTGTAAAATTGACCTACATTCTTTATAAGAAACTTTTATATGATTGACCTCTATTGTGTATTTAACTCTCATAGCTCGAAAGTCTGACTCTGCCTCTGCCTACAAGAGAACGTTGCTGACAAGTTCCTCTTTATGATCATGAGGGAAAGACAACAACTGACAAAAACAACAAGCACCTCCATCTACATATAGAGAAAAAGAAGAATTGAAGGAGACAAAGAAGAAAATAAGAATATTATTGAAAATAATAGATTTAAATGACATGCATAATTAATTTTGTAGGTAAATAAGAGAGAGAAAAAAGTTGAGGGCATATTGAATATAATAGAGTATATGAATAAATAAGAAATTAAAGAACTTAGATAAGGATACATGAGAATTAATTCAAAATTATATTGGTGGCAAATTTTACGAATTTCAAATGATAGATTACCTTTAAGAATAATTTATCACAATCTAGCTAATATATTTTTAATTTGATTTATTTTAATTATTTGATTACTATCCGAATTTTAAAAATATTCTAACAGAAATGTACCTTACGTTTTAATTTTAGAAAAATATATTTATTTGGATTGGTATCGAGTTGTTTCCAATGTAGTCCATCTATCAGTGCTCTTTCATGTTCGGTAATTCACATCCTCTCCGGTACCGTTAAAGAGAATCCGGACCATTAATTTTTTAAAATTGCACGAATCTCAAAGCCCAAATAATACTGCAACCCGACTGAATTTATTTTGTTTCCAGTCTTCTGTCGGCCTCCACATGGGCCCCAAACTTTTTGAGTAACTTTCTCCTCACTCAATTTTAGTTCACACAAACATGAGAAAGACCATATATAAGGAGCTCTTTCCTCCCCCTCACATCTCCTTGTGGGACTAAACAATAATCCGAATTCGCATATGATATTTTTTTGCGTTCTTTATAAAATCCAGTATAGGAATACAATATGTCTATTCTATTGAAGTGAAATGATCATAGAATGCTTAGGAATTATATTTAGATATGTCCATTGATCTATTATTATATTTTATAAAACATATTATAAGCATAACTAAGTTTGATCGATAAAAAATAATCAATTTTGAATTTTTGATGTTGCCCTCTCATATAATTAATTTACGGTTTTATAATTATTAAATGGTCCAGAAAAAAAAAAAATTGTACAAATTACATCTCATATTTTTACAAATTTTCAAAATTTAAATATATGAGACAATTTACAACACATTATTGGTTTAATTATTTTACATTTTTTTCTTATTTTAAATAGATGAAAAAGTTTAAATAGATATATATAATTTTAAAATAAATCAAGATTTCCGCAACTAATTTCATGCTCTACAATTGAACACTCATTTCAGCATATTTTCATAATTAATCATATGCATAACCATACTAAGTATGAATTCTCATTCCGTATAATTCCGTGACAAATGAACAATCCATAAAAATCAATATTATCAAAATCAAAGATTTATTGATTGGTGAGAGACTCGGCCGAAATTTTTATTAATAGAAAAAAGAATAAATTAATATCGACATTGAATAATGATTTGGCGGAATTTTGAAATGTAACAAAGACATTACGGTTCGTAACGTCCACGGGACGTTACGAACCATAACGGCCAACTTAACAATGCTTAGCGACGCAGATTAGAAGAAGGGCTGGCCGTTGGGAACCATGACGTCCCGGGGGAGAAGAAAAAAAAAAGTCTGGCCGTCCGGAATCATAACGGCCTGCACAAAAAAAAAATAATAATTTGAGGCCGTTCCGAACCATGACGGCTAGACCTCTTATTTTGAATCGCCCAAGTTCTTTTCCTCTCTCTGTCTCTGTCCGTAACTTCCGAAAAAAGAAAAAAAAGAGGGCGGCGAGCAGCGAAAAAAAGAAGAGAAGGATACCGACCCTGGCCGTTCTTCTCCATAGCGTCCAAGTCCGATCCTGCCCACCTCTGGTCCGCCTCTTCCCCCGCTGAACTCACCACAGAACCCTACATCTAGGTTTTTTTTTTCATATTATAGAACTTTATAAATTAACAATAATTTCAGGTTGAATTTGTTGTCAAAATTATTGTTATGTTTAATTATGTGAAATTGCATTCGATTAGATTTAATTTTGTTAATTAGGTTATTGTTATTGGTGTAATTAGGTTATTGTTAGGTTTAATTTTCTTAATTAGGTTATTGTTATTGTTAATTAGGTTAATTAGGTGTAATTAGGTTATTGTTAGGTTTAATTTGGTAAATTAGCATTCGATTTGGTTTAATTTTGTTAAATTGCATCCGATTAGGTTTAATTTTGTTAATTAGGTTATTGTTATTGTTAATTAGGTTAGTTAGGTTATTGTTAGGTTTAATTTTGTAAATTAGCATTTGATTAGTTTTAATTTTGTTAAATTGCATCCGATTAGGTTTAATTTTATGTGGTAGGTATAATTTTATGTAATTGTACCCGATATCAAACATGTTGGATGTAGGATGTCAATGTAAATGTAAATGCAAATGTAACTGTTATGAGTTAGGTTTAAATGTAAATTTTTTAAAATTTAGATTGTTTTAATTTTAAGGTTAAAATGTTATGCATGTAGGATGTCAAGCAGTTGTGGTCCGAGTACTCCTCCAGCAGAGAATTTTAGCAACTTATTATGGATGCCGCATGCACAGCATAAGGTCGCACTGTTATCTGACATGGTAAGTTACTCAATGAATCATCTCATATCCAACATTCACATGTTTTTGAATAAAGAGATATAAATGTTTGAATTACGAGTTTTGATTTTAATCAAATTGTATAACAATGACAGGATTATACCGAGGTGGATGTTCGACACCATTCTTGTGTACGCTCGGTTTGTATCAGATAGCTCGAATATATGATATAAACATTGACAAATGGCTCCTCGCTGGCCTCGTTAGTAGTGGAGACCAGAGACGTACACTTTCCATCTTCCTGTGGGAGAGATGACGGTCACACTGCAAGATGTGTCATGTCTGTGGGGATTGCCAATAAAGGGGGCTCTGGTGACCGGGTTTGCAGACACAAATGCGTATGCATTAGTAGAGCAGCTTCTTGGAGTTGGGAGTGCAGATGCGGTGCTTAAAAAGAAGAAGAGATCGCAGTCGACCGATGAAAGTGTTGTTCGCACGACGTCCGGATATTCTATAGGTTTGAAGGAATTGCGCAATCGATTTGCTGTCATGCCAACTGAAAATCCGGGTGAGCCTACAGATGAGCAGGTACGCCAGTACACTCGGGCTTACATACTGGACTTGTTCGGGACTTTACTTTTTGCTGATTCTTCAGGAGATTCAGTTCCGGTGATGTATCTGTAATTTCTTGGAAACCTTGACGAACTGGTGCAATACAACTGGAGTGGTGCTGTTCTAGCACTACTCTATAGGAACTTGTGTGTTGCCGTTAAGCGTCGGACGAAATCTATGTGGGGACCAACTCTTCTTCTACAGCATTGGTGTTGGTCCAGATTACCGACCGGCCGTCCTTATCCCGTAGGTGGATGGACTCCACATTGGGGCTACCCGAATCCAGAAAGGTAACTACAAAAAAACTTTACAATACTTTAATTTGATGTGTTTTATGTTTATTAAGAATCTTAAATTTTTTATTACATGTGTCCTGCAATCGGGGAGATGTGGTGTTGTCGCCATGAATATAATCAAGCTCACAATCGGGCTGAAGTTGGCTACTTTCGAAGCCAATTGCAGGATCTTGAAGATTATATGGTAAGATGGGAACCTTACAAAGCACTGTTGGATGAGGTGCCATCTCGGTTGCCAGCACGAGTTCAGGATGAGAGAGATGTGTGGCTAGCCGGTGTGCCACTAATACACTTTTGGATAGTGGAACACCATTATCCTAATCGAGTGATGCGTCAGCTTGGCTATTCACAGCCCATCCCAGTAGCACCCCCGTTGGGCGAGGACGAGGTACGCCGGTTACATAACATTATTCATAGTGTGCATGTGACAAGAAAAGATTGGGCTATTGAGCACCACACCTACATACAACAGGCATCTCATCCTGCCAATCACTTGGTTGTTCCGACGGGACTATGGTCGGACGACCAGCTTTTTCCATATCGGAGTTGGTTCAAAACAATTGTATGCACAATGTCTTCTTGTTGAGAAGGTGCATACAAGGTCTTGAACATCCAATTCCAGAATATAGGGATGAGCATGACAAAGTAGGATACATTCCCAGTGCCCTGAAGGACACACGTGATGTAAGTTTCAATTCAATCATCAAAATATTTATTTTATGATATTAATCTTTCATATAGGTTACTAACTTTTTTTTATTTTGTAGGCACTACGAAGAGTGAAGATAGTGTCGTACGATATAGCTCTGGCCAAAACAAAGACTCTTAAAAAGATAGGGAAGATTTTGCTCAGATTAAGTTGTGGCCTTCTCAAAGACAATGGTATAGAGCCTAAATAAGTTGTGGCCTTGCTCAGATTAAGTTGTGGCCTTCTCAAAGACAATGGTATAGAGCTTAAATACCATGACATGATGAGAGCAGCCGATCTTCTGGCCAACTACGAGGACATTCCAGATGGTGATATTCCTCCCGGTCAAGAACTCATCCCCGACTTGCTCGTAGATGATGATCCCCACTATAGAGAGAATTGGCTCAACTCGAATGACGGATTGATGGACTACCTCGCACGAGTAGTACCTACTCAGGTCGATCCGGTAAGTGTACAAAACTTTACAAAATCTTAAGTAATCATCGATTGTATTTATTAAAATAGTGATATATTTTTTGTAGGAACCGGAGAACAATGTCGGGGCCACACATGACAGTGTTGAACAGGGCAACACAGGAACTAGTCTGGTCGACCAGGTAACTATTCTAAACTGTAAGAATTTTGTTGTTGATTATCAATTCTACATTTATTAAGTACTAAATACTTGTTGCAGGAAATACACGACTTCAATTGGTATGAGACAACACAATTAGTGATAGAGTTGCTTCAAAACGAGTCGTACCAGCAAGGTCCTACACAGGAGGGGCAATACACGACACACCATGACGTTCCCGTCCAAGATTTCTTGTTGCACATGGGTCACACGGGACCAAGTCAGGTCGACCAGGTATTTCTTCCAAACTTGTAAGAAATTTAATCATAAAAAATCGTGGTTGAATGTTTATTACAATACTACAATATTTATTATAGGGATCGAATGAGTTTGTCGGTTTCGATGAGTTTGGACACCAGACATACTATTAGGCCTCTGCTTACGATGAGCAATACACGGGTCATACAAGACCAAGTCTGGTGTACCAGGTAATTATATCGAAATTATAAGTTTTATTTAAATAATCGTCTCTATATGTTTGGTAAAGACTTTGGCGATTATTGTATGGTTCGGATGACCATTTCAAGATGCCCGGGCCAGTTGCTACTGGTACATATGACGATACGGTACCTAGTCAAGTCGTCACACCACGTACACAAGCGGTCGAGAGCTTATTTGGCACCCCGTCACACAGTGCCGAGGCAT